>JAODAL010019519.1:0-71802 GCA_025379985.1 Phyllomedusa bahiana | reverse complement strand
GGGAAAAAAGGACTTTCTAGGAAATTTTGTGTAAAAAATGGTTTAATTCACATTTAGAGGGGGAACCAATTTTACTGGGGATTTTTGTTTAAAGGTTTTAAACAAAAAAAGAAATTTAAACTTTGTTTGCGTTTTGGGCCTGTGGTTTAAATTTTTTAAACTGTGGGGGGATATTTTGTTTCTTTTGGGGCAGAAAGAGTAAAGGATTATTTTGGTGTTTTTTTTCCTGGTGTTTTATTTTTAAATTTTTTGTGAATTTTACCCTGGGGGGTGGCAGTGTTTTGGGGGGCATATTTCGGGCCCACTATAGGGCCCTAAAAAAATCCCTTTTTAAAAGAAAATTTAAAAAGGGAAGCAACCCTAAAAAATCCTTTTTTTTCTTTTAAGATTTTCTTTTTCTTAAAATTAAATTAGGGGCAAAATTTAAACAAGTTTTACCCCCTTTAAAATGTTTTTTAGATGGGAAAGGAGATGATTTTGAAGAGGGGGGCTCTTATATGTGTTGCCTTTCTTGGAAAAGCAGTTTTATTCTGAAAAACCCCAAAAAAGTTTTCCCAAAAAATTTCCCAAAAAAGTTCCTTATAATTCCCAATTTTTAAGTTTTTTTTACCAAATTTAGGGGGACCTCCTTTTTGGGAATCATCGGGCAGCCCTTAAAAGGGGGGAAAACCAAAAAATCAGTCTTTTTTGAGAAATTTACAGTTGAAAAATTCTTTAGGGGGCCTGGGGAGGGAAATCCCCCTTTTCCAAAACATTTACTGCAGCCCCTGGGGGAGGTTTTAAAGAAATTTGAAAATTTTTGGGCCCCAAGGGGGGATGGAAAAAATGTTGTGCCCTTCTGTTTTTTAGAGTTAGGGTTTTTCCAGCATACGGGGTGGGTGGTCTGAAAAAAAAACCCAATTTTGTTTTTTGAAAAAGGTTGAGGGGGACCGCTCCTACAGAAATTAAGGTAAAAAAACCGCAAAAAAAAACTTTGGGGGGGTTGGAATGGTTAAAAAAAAAGGAAAAATTGCCCCAGCTTTTTTCTTTTTTTTTTTTTGGGGTTTTTTCCTTTTGTATGGGAAAAAAAAGGGGGGGAAAAAAAAGCCCGTTTCCGGCAGGTATTTAAAATTTTTTTGAACTGCCCAAATTTTTGTCAAGTTTTTTTTTTTATTTATTTTTGGAATTTTTTGCTGTTTTTTTCACCATTTTTTGGGGGGACCCCAATTTTTTTTTTTCCCCAAAAGTACGGGACTTGTGTGGGGGGGGGCCTTATTTTTTCGAATTTAAAGGGTGTATTTTTTTAATTAATCCCTTTTTTTGGGGAAAACATATGACTTTTTTTTCGGGGCCCAAATTTTTTTTTTCCATTTTTTAAAAAAAGGTAAAAAAAAAAAAAAAAAAACCCGGGAAAAAATTTTTGGGGGTTTGGGTAAAATTCCACAAAGGGGGCAGATTTGACAAAAAATTTTTTCCTGAAATCTGAGGGGGTTTATTTTTCCCAACCAAAAAACCCCGGGGAAAATTTTGTAAAAAAAACTGTTTTTATTTTGAAAGGGGGACTGTCCTTTTTTGGGCCCTAGAAACCCCAAATCAAAAGCCCCCCCCTTTCATTTTCAAAATTGGGGCTGGGGAAAAAAAATAAAAAGCTGGTTTTGGGGGTTGTTTGGGGGGAAAAACCAAAAAAAAAGTCTTTTTTTCTGGGGGCCCCATTTTCTTTACATGAGGGGCTTTGGTTTTTCCCCCAGGCTTCATTAAACATAAAGTAAAAAACAATCCCCCGGGGAAATTTTTTGAAAGGATCTTTTTGGGTCCTTTGCTGTGTTTTACCTTTTTGTTTTTCCACCTGTGATTTGTGAAGAAATTTAAAAAGGGGTTTTGAATTTTTAATTTCGATATGCACGGGGGTTCTTTTTTCACATTTTTAAATTTTTTTTAAAGCCCCATTTCATTCTTTGTGGTAAAAAAAGCCTTTGTTTTTTTTTTTCTGCTAAACCCCTTCCCCCCCCCTTTCATATTTTTTTTGGGACCTTTTAAAACCCCCTTTCCCTTTCAAAAAGGTTTTTTCTTTGTGGGGTTTTAAATTTCCTGTGGGCGGGGACCCTGTTAGATTTTAAAAGGGCTTTTTTATGGGGCAGGGGGACCCGAAAATTTTTACACTGGGGGGGTTTCCCTTTTTTCCCTTTTGCTGTCAGTTTAGGACATCTTTTAAACCCTTTGGGGGGATTTGTTTTTCCTTGTGTAATGCCCCAGACATTTCCCTACACCTTTTTCTTTTTTTTTTTTTTTTTTTTTTTTTTCCAAACCAAAAAAATATTTTTAAAAGGTTTAATTTTCCATTTTGGGGAAAACCGGGCTTTTTTTGTTGCCCAAAAAAACAAAAAAAAGGGCAAGGCCATACTTTTTTTGCTCAAGGGGTGGATTTAGGGGGGAACTAAAAACCCATTTTTTAGGGGGGGGGGGGGGAACAAAAACAAAAGGGTTTTTGGGAGCCGGGAGTCGTGGAGTCGGTGGTTTTTTTTGCAGGAGTGGATCGCATAAAATGACCGACCCCAAAATATATAAAAAGTTGGCCCCAGTTAGTTCGTTTTGCAGTGCAAAGGAAAGGGAAATTGGGTCCAGCCGTGCGCGCTCCCAATCTTCCCCCAATCACATGGGAAAAAAATTGATGACAGGAGCGGAAAAAGCGGCCCAAAGGAAAAGATTCTGCTCCGGGAAAAACAATTACAGAAAAAAATGTTTACCTGTTTTTCAAAAGAAGTACAAGAGTTAAAAACCATTGATCAAAATTTTGGTGAGGCAATTTCCCTTTATACCCCAACATTGTTGAGATGTTGCCCCTGTGGCTCGCTTTGCCCCCAACCCAAGTTAGTGTGAGAGGCCCTTTCCCCAGCCCGGAAATAATGAGATCGTGTGAGGTCATGTTTTCAGGAAATTGGGTGGAGGCAATACTATTTCTCGAACAAAAAAAACAGAGCTTCACAAATGTTTTTCCTTTCAAGGTTTTTTCATATTTTTCAATTTTTTTTTTTGTCCAAAATCATTCCAATAAATATATTTTTGACACTGACAAGCAAAAAATGGTAAAAATGGTTTGAATTTGTGACTTTCAGGCCCCATATCTCTCCATCCACTACAGCTTTGCACATGAGGCTACTGAAATTTTTATTAACAGTCATTTTAAAAAATCTTTCATAAGTTTGACTTGCAAGTATTTAACATTGCTTAGTTATAGTTTTGCTCCTAAAAAAAAAAAGTGGTTATTTTTTTATTATTTTGTTAGTTTTTGGGGGAAAAATCCACCTTTTGGTTTTTTCAAACGCCTGAATCCTTCGGGGGCTCTGAATAGTTTTCATTCATATTTGCCCCAAAATTGATCCCGGTCTTTCTACACTTCCCAATTTTGGTGCGACGGGATTGGATAAAAATACAGTTTTTTTTCTTCCCTCTCCCACAAGTGTTCAAAAGTCAAAACATTGTTACCCTTTGTTTTGCAGTGTCTTTTTCTTCAAAATTTACTTGATTTTTTATCATGGGTAATAAATAGCCTGATGTTCCATTTTCTACAGTAAAGTTTGACTTAAACATCGCCGTTATGAGGGAGTCAGGTGTCGGAGGTTTGGGGAAATTGGGGGGTCGAGTTGGGGCTTCGGTTGCCGACTCCCAGCCCCGGGGCCCAAAATACAGGCCCCTGTGCACTTGGGAAGAAAAAAACAGGGAGATAACAATGAGCAAAAAGCTCACACCCCATTCCACTAGGTGAACAACTGAATGATAAAAACTGCACCTTAAACAGGTACCAGTTCACACCAGTATGCAAAAAACCCCAAAGAATACTACATGGGGGGGACTGGACAAATGCAAAAATACCGATAAGACAGCCACTCACACACCTTATATGTATGAGGGGGGGATTATGGTATTTAATCAAATCTGGGTTAAGGTGAATAAGGGTGCCTTTTACGATACGTGTGGCGCACTATGCTGGCACAGGGGTTTGTGTTGCCTCCTACTGGGTTCAGTCTTTAGTCCACCTTGAGCTGTAAATATGCCCCCGTTGTTTGTTTTTGAGTAAATAAATTTTTTCCCATTTTTTCTGTAAATGGTTATGTAGGGGGGCCGCGGAAAAAGAGGAACCGTTACGGTGGGTTGCAGGCTTATGTTTTAAAAATGGCCTCGTATGAAAAAAAAATACCTTATATTTCATATTTTTCTAGTATGTCATTTTTTGCTCTAAATACTGGGGAGCAGAGGGTGTCAGTATTTTGTGTTGGACACGTAAAAAGTGCTGGGGGAGCCCGCCAATTTTTAAAAGTGAGACTTTATAAAACTGTAGCCAGCACAGTGTACCACACGTTTGTATAAAAAAAGGCACCTTTTTTATTTCCTTTTCTAATACGTTACAAAACTTAGCAGCCACCCCCTCATACATAGAAGGCATGTGAATGGTTGTCGTATCGGTATTTTTGCATTTGTGCATTCTCCCCATGTATTACACTGTGGCTTTTTTGCATACTGGTGTGAACTGCTATCTGTTTAAGGTGCAGTTTTTTATCATTCAGTCGTTGTTTCCCTAGTGGAGGGGTATGTGAGCTGCTGCTCATTAGTTATCTGAACCTGTTCATCTTCCCCAAGAAACACAGGGGCTTGTATTGCCTCCTACTGGGTTCAGTCTTTAGTCCAGCCATTGAGCCATTGTCCAGCCATGGCCTTGCGGTTGTCTTTGAGTAAATAAAGTTCCAGTTTTTCTGTGCTTTTTTTTTTTATATTGAACTTTTGGGACTGGTTCACATCTGCATCGAAGGTTCCAGATGGAGCCTTTGTCTCAGAGGTGGAACCAGACCCATTTAACAACGGACATCTATGGATTCCATTGACTACTATGGGATCTGCTGGAATTTCTGCTTGGCATCCATTGCATTAACGGAAAAAATAGCTCTGTGCTATTTTGCTTTATTTTTTGACAGAACCTCTGTCGCAGATGTGAGCCAGCCCTAACACAGAAAAACTAGTAAGATTTGCAAGTAGTGTGGATAACAAGTGTTTGTTGTCTGTTACCATCTCCAAGCATAGGAGAAAGAGAATACAATAGGAATTTTTGTAAGAAAACTATTTGCTAGTTCTTTTTAAAGGGTTGTTCCCATCTCAGACTTTGATATATTTACAGAATATGCCATTAAAATATAAGTGCTGGTTCCACCTCTGGGACATGCACCTATATCCGGAACGGGCAGCCGAAAGTGTTGGCTTGAAACAGAGTTGGTCACACAAGCACACAGCTCTCCGTCCTGTTATTTGGGATTTCCGAGTAAAGGTGAGCAGCGTGTTCGGACGTTCTTGGAACTCCTATGGAACAGAATGGAGAGTTGTGCACAAGCTGTCTATTCTGTACCGAGATTTTCAGGGACCTGTTCCTGAGAAAGGTTCAGGTCCCAGAGTTAGGACTTTACCTATCAGACTTTGCTTGGATATCCTGTCGATATGCCATCAATGTCTGAGATGAGAACAAATTTAAAAAGAAGCAACCTGCAAATTGTTTTCATTTAAAGACTCCTTTTGTATTCTTTTTGCTGTGCATGGAGAGGCTAACCGACAACAAACTCTTGTAATTCACACTACTTGCAAATTTTAGTAATTTACCTCTCAATATGCCATCAAAGTGCGAGATGGAAACATCCCTTTAAATGTGTTCCGACATTGAAGAAACTTATGTAATGGTGGACATAGCCTTTAACTCCTTAATACGTTATCACATATTAACTCCTTAACTACCGCTCATCGACTTTAGACGTCGGCTGGTGCAGGTCGCTCGTCTGCAGCGACATCTTTTGGTGTCGGCTGGTTCTCGACTGCAGCGATGTCTTTTGGCGTTGCTGCAGACATCGGAGTTTGCAGCCCCAGGCACCAAGGGGCTGTACTACAAAGCCCTGATCCCAGCGCAGCTCCTGCAAGCATCGGGGAGCTGTGGAAACCTCTGCTCCCTGGTGCTTTAACCCTTTGATTGCCGCAGTTCATCCCCGCAGCACAATCAAAGGTTTTCCCTGCTCTGTTCGGTGATCGGGACACCCAGTGACTCGACAGAGCCTGGGGAACGGCTGCACAGTCAGCCCTGGGGACCTAGAGTAGCCCCAGGGCTGTCTGTGTAACAAGCCAGTGATCAGAGCAGACTTTGTGCTGTCCTGATCACTGCCTGTGTCAGTCTGACACAGATTACATATATGAATATATTAATACATTACTAAGTGTAAAAAAAAAAACTAATAACAGTTCTCCCTTCATGGGATTTAAAAAAAAAAAAAGTAAAAAAAAGTGTAAAAATTTTTTTTTAATAAAAAATAATTGTGCATACATTACACACACAAAAAACCCTACACATATTGGATATCCACATGACCATAATAACCTGTAGAATTAATCTAACAAGTTAAGTGTGGAATGTGAATGGTGTAAAAAAGAAAGTTAAAAAAAAACTTATTTTTTACAAAATTGAAAATAATTCTGCAATTATTTATAGGTGAACTTAAACTATTCCCCCATAAAGTACAACTTGTCTCGAATAAAACGAGGCCTCATACAGCTCCGTCATTCAAAAAATAAAAATAGTTACAACTGTTGAAACACAAGGAGGCAAAAACTAAAAAAATGTTCTGGTCATTAACTACTTTTCAGGCGTTCGGCTTAAGGGGTTAAAGAAGGTAAGCACCTTGCTGGGGAGGCGAGAGATGCTCCTGCCCTCAAACTACCCCTGGTGAACAATGTTCTAGTTCCTTTAGCAAACTAGCGGCACTGTAAGGCCATGTCCCCACGGCAGGGGTTTTCGGCCGGTTTGCAGTTTTTCAGACCACCTGAAAAACCGGCCAAAAATGAGCACAATTGTGCTCTATGGAAAACCCGTGCAGCAGTCCCCACTGCATGGGTTTTCCGCTCGGCGGTTTTGTCGCCGGCGGTCCGGCGACAAAACATTGAACATGCACTATGCTCCGTCCGGTTTCCGGACGGAAGATGTGCATCTCAATGGGAGGGGGGAGGGCTGTTCTCCGCTCATCGCGGACAAAAGCCGTCCCCCCCGCGGCCGCAAAACAGGACAAATACCGGCCGGTATTTCCCTAAGGTGGGAAACTGCCGATCTTATGAAGATGAGCAGATTAGCCATTCAGAAGAGAAGACAAGGGACCCAGGATAAGTATTGTTGGGAGGCTTTGTGGCTGAGTGGGTTAAGGGCCATGTGGTGGGCAGGCATTCCCCTGCTGGGAGCAAAAGTATTCAGGCCTTGCCATGGCTACTGTTTTAGCAAAAGCAATCTGCATCTATGACCTAATGGCTGCAGAGATTGAAGCAGGTGGTCTTGGGAGGCAGAACATAAAGTGCAGGGGGAGAGAGAGTCCAAGTGTGGGCAATGGTGGAGCTGTAAGGACGAGTTTACCATAGAATACATGTAACACGTGTAAAATGGGTGGGTTTTCCGTCACAGGTTGGTTGTTGTGTAGCCTGTGTGCATTGTAATCTGTGTGATAGAGGGCTGCAGCATCAGCAGTAGAGGTGAAGGACCATGAAACACTGACTGAGAGGGTGATGAGTTGCTGTGTCAAGTACCAACTAACCATGTTAAATCTGTGAGGGTCGAAGCTGTGTGCCAGGCGAATCCTACCAGGGGTTGGACTCGAATAGCTATGTAACCTGGAAAATAAAAATATCTGATGGCCCAAGAGGAGGCAGAAACAAATCCGGTCATGTTTTCAGGTCAAAATTGTTTAGTTTATAATGGGATGTCTAAGGCTAGGTTCACACGGCTTAATTGCGGGACGTAATTACGCCCCGCAATTACGCCGTGTGGCCGGGGCGGGAGCGGGGCCGAGTGCGGGGGGCCGGCACCTCGCCGGCCCATAGACTTGCATTACCAGCGGCGCGTATACGCCGCTGGTAATTCACATGTCAATTATCTCCCCCCTCGTTCGTATTCGCCGAGCAGGGAGAGGAGATGTAATCCATAGTTCTCTATGAGAACTATGGATTACCGTAATGACTGGGACGTATTCCAGCTGTAATTTGCGCACTCCGGCGTGTAATTACGGACTGAAATATGTCCAGATTTAAGCCGTGTGAACATAGCCTAAGTGTTAACTTTACAGTAGTAAAATGGTAACATCAGGATTTTTATCATCTTATGATACAATAATCCAAAATATTTAGGTAGAACATATGCTGACAAGCAAAATGGTAACAATGTTTTGATCTTTTGACTTTCAGGCTCCATATCTTAACATCCATTACAGCTTTGTACATGAGATGCCCATCATCTTACCTACCTTGTACATAAGAATGACTTGCAACTATTTAGCATCTGCTTAGTTCTGCAGATTCTTGTCATGTAACTGCATTGTTACTGTTTTGCTCCTCAAAATCAAAATGTTAATTTTTATTACTTTGTTAGTATTTGGTAAATCCACTTTTGTCTTTCAATACTGCCTGAATTCTTCTGGGCATGTTCTGGATCAGAATCAAGCATGTCTTGACCAAAATCTGATCCAATGTCTCTGTTTTCAATGTTGATGTATACTGACTCACTACGAATACAGCTTTTTCTTAATTTCTACCCACAAGTGTTCGATTGGTTTGAGGACTGTGGAGGCCGATCCAGCAACTCTACTTCATTATCATTGAATCATTTCTTCGCCAAACTCAACGTATGCCATTGCCCTGTTGGAACATTATGTTGTTCTCACTGATAGACCTTGTTATAGGCCAACTTGTTGACTCTGATATTTCCCCCGGACGTCCACCTCTTGGCTTTGGAATGGATGGACAGACTTCATTTCATAGTCTTCCAGCTGTCATGGCCTCACATAATGCAGTTTGTCTATTTTATTGGCCCAGAGACACTATCAATGAGCTGGATGATGCTGCTTCTTTTTTTGGGGGAAATCTTCCTCATGGCTGCTCCTCGATTCAAACCAGTGACCTTTAGTTTGGGAATCAGCCTAATAACACAATGAACTATTAGGGAATGTGAGAACAGGTTGTAATTTGTAGTGTACAAGAAGAAAAAGATTGTCCCACCACCAGGAGCAAAACAGTAACAATGCAGATACATGACAAAAATATGGTACATAAGCATAAGTTAAATAGTTGCAGGTCAGAGTTATGTATGAGATCGCCAAGATGATTGTCTATAAAATGATGGTAGCCTCACGTTCAAAGCTGTAGTAGATGGTGAGATAAGGAGCCTGAAAGTCACAAGTTCAAAACATTTTTACCCTATTGCTTGTTAGTGTAAATTTTAATTAATTGAATATGACTTTAGAACACAAAAACTTTAATAAATTGTATATATACACAAAACGCTGCAGTAAGTGGGGAAAAAAACATTTTTCAACATTTTTCAACCTTTGTTCTGAGAAATAGTATTGCCTCCATCGGATCCTCCTTCATAGATGACCTCACATATGATCTCATTATTTCCAGGCTAGAGAACGGCCTCTCTACACTAACTTGGGTTGGTGGTAAAGCGGTGACCACATGGACAACATCTCTAACAATGTCAGGGTATAAAGGAATTGCCTCGTGCACAGTCAGTTTTGATGAATGGTTAAAGGAGTTGTCTCACTACAGGCTTTCAGCCTACTTCAAAAATACTATGCTGCCAGACACACTGAATTCGGGGGGGGGGGGTTCTTGTCTGCCTCTTCGTCTCCCTCTCTCCACCCCCCTCCCCTCAGCACACAGATAGCTCTCCTCCTCTGACTGCAGTAACTTCTATACAGCAGGGGGAGGGCGAGGGGGTTTGCTGCCAGGGTTAACCCTGTGTGTGCCTGCTTAGATCTGTTGCCGGCTGCTCACTGCTGGATCAGCTGCACTGTCAGCTCCAGAGAGTCAGGAGACAGCAGGGTGAGGGCTGATCTAGGAGTGTGGAGCCAGAGGTCTGTGAAGCTGTGTATGCTAATAGCAGAGCAGGGGGGATGCAAGTGTCCCTATACCGCCTGCTTAGCATACAAATCTCCATGGATTTCTCAAGCAACAACAAACAAACCCTGTCAGAACAGACACCGGGCAAGCGGGTGAAGTGTGTTAAAAATAAAGGTGTATATCGTGAGCAGGGGGGGTATGAAGTTCAATGCCCCCCTATTGTTTTTTAGTTGGGCAAAGCTCCACAGAAATCATGATTATAGTAAACACTTAAATGCTTCACTTTACTGATACAGATCAGCCTCACTCTGCTCCCCCTAAATCTGTGTAGGAGCAGGGGGGGCGGCACACCGGGGTTAACCCAACAGAACCCAGACCCCTCCCCCCCCCCATACAGAAGATATTGTGAGGGAGGGGCTCTGTGCTCGCCCTGTATTCAAAAAGCTGATGAGTAACCAGCACTGACAGCCACTAAGATAAGGACAACAGGTGGCTGCATGGTGATTTGAAACTGAGACTCCTACCCCGGGGGATAACCAAAATCGTGGACATTTAAAATGAACATATATTCAAAGTACTTGTTTTTTAAAGATTTTTAAATTAAAACCCCAAATCATTGTACCGAGACACCCCTTTAAAAATCTTTACTTTTTGAAAGCAAGTAAAAAATTTTACGGGAAATTGGTCTATCTGTTTGTATGGGCAGAACTTTTCCCCTCTGCAACGTTTTGCCTGCTCCAGTCACCCAAATACTTTTCAAAATTTAAAAAGTCCACATCGTGGGTAAAATTGGGGGTGCAGCAGCAGGGCCCAGGCCCCCAAATTCCTTTTTGCTTTTGGCACTGCATTGAACTAATTGTATATAATTTGTTACATATTTTGGGAGTCGGTCCATTTTATAACGACTCCGATGCCCTGACACAAATCTGCACCAATCAGTATTTTGAAGCCAAAACCAGAAATGGATCTAAAACAGAAGAGGACCTTTATATCTGTAGCCCTTTGTTTTGAGGTATCCGTTGGAGTACCGTGAAAAAAAAGGTACTTTGGCGAATACCGTGACCTAGCTGTGCCGTCTTCGTAGAGCGCAAATGTAGTGTGGGGGCTTTGTTTGCTACACTATTGAGTCCCACAGGTAAAGCACACCATGTGTGAACGGCTCTACAGGGTTCTGTTTTTCTGCTGTTCACTACTGACATGGCTGTGTCATCACTGTTGGCTCCAGAGTCGTAGAAGTGGCACTGGGGAAGCATGATACCTCTTCTGCTTCTCTTGATTCTGCTCAGCTTTTTTGAAGGCCATTTTGATGGACTGCTTTCCCAAACATCCCAGTTAAGCTGTCACTTGTGCAGGTTTATAAGTGCACTTATTTATACATAGCCTCATGCTTATATACTCGTGTCTCTAGGCATGAAACCAATCTTGTCCTTCAGTTTGTTACACCTTTCTCTTCATTTCACCCTTCTATGTTTGTCAGCTCTATATAGGTTTACCATTACATTTTCTCTTCCTTGTCTATACATAAAGGAAGTGCTTCGTGATAGTTTCCATTTCGTCTCCTAAGAAAACTAGTTTGTGTTCTCCAAACAAAACATTCTTCTGTCCGACAAGACAAAGAACTGCCCCTTGGAAACACATAATACTGCATACAATACACCTCTTCTATGAAAAGGTGATGTAATTGTGGTTTAGTGCTGTGCAGAAAATTGTATCCGTACACCCCAAAAGTTGGATACCCTGTTTCCCCAAAAATATGACAGTGTCTTATATTAATTTTTGCTCCCAAAGATGCACTAGGTCTTATTTTCAGGAGATGTCTTATTTTTTTAAATGAAGAATTATTCAAATTTATTGTTGAACCAAAAAAATACACATTTTATTATATACTGTACAGTAGTTGTCATCACAGACCAGCAGAACCAGACAAACCGAATCCGATCAAGAATTTCTTGTTACTACCATTATTTCCGGTACAGTAGGGATCTCCCACAGCAATTCCTGGACCACTTGTACAGCAGGTTCAGAAAGGTAATTAACCAGCTGTTTGCCAAACGGTGATTCCAGTTAAAAATAAATCCGAAACACGTCAGTTGCATGGATCTAATATAAGACAGCACTGTTTGTACTTGTCTTACATCCAGGGCTGTGGAGTCGGCAAGCCAAAGCCCCGACTCCTCAATTTCCCAAACCTCCGACTCCTGACTCCCTCATACATGGCGCATGTTTAAGTGATAACTTTACTGTAGTAAAATGGTAACATCAGGCTGTTGATCACTTTATGATACAATAATCAAGCTATTTAGGTAGAACAGACACTGACAAGCAAAATGGTAACAATGGTTTGATCTTTTGAACACTTGTGGGTAGAGTTGAAGAAAAAGCTGTATTTGTATCCAAGTCCAGTCTGCACCAACATTGGGAATGTGTAGAAGAGACCTGGGATCAGATTTTATTCAAGACATGCTTGAATCTGATTCGGAGCCCAGAAGGATTCAGGCAATATTGAAAACCAAAAGGTTGCATTTCCAAATACTAACAAAATAATAAAAATGAACACTTTGATTTTTAGGAGCAAAACAGTAACAATGCAGTTACAGGAAACAATCTGCAGAACTAAGCTGATGCTAAATACGTGCAAGTCAAATTTATGTATGATATGTAAGATGACTGTATATAAAATTACAGTAGCCTCCTGTACAAAGCTGTAGTGGATGGAGAGATATGGAGCCTGAAATTCACAAGTTCAAAACATTATTACCCTTTTGCTTGTCAATGTAAAATATATTTATTGAATATGACTTTAGAACACATAAAAATTGTAAATATGCAAAATGCTGCAGGAACATTTGTGGAGTCTCTGAATTTGTTCTGAGAAATAGTATTGCCTCCATCAGATCCTGCATACATGATCTCACATCTGATGTCATTATTTCCAGGCTAGAGAACGGCCTCTCTACACTGACTTGGGTTGGGGGCAAAGCGGTGACCACAGGGGCAACATCTCTAACAATGTCGGGGTATAAAGGAAATTGCCTCTGACACAGTCAGGTCTGATGAATGGTTGGACTCTTCTACTTCTTTGAAAGCAGGTGAAAAATTTTGCTGTAATCTGTTTGCCCTGGGAGCAGAATCTTTTCCCCTGGGGCAGCACTTTGCCTGCTCCATGTCATCAATTACACTCCTCATGTGATGAGACTGAAGATAAGGGAGCAGTAGCACAGGCAGGACCCAATTCCTCTTGCTCTTTGCACTGCATTGAACTAACAGGAACCAACTTATTATATATTTTGGGAGTCGGTCCCTTTTATGACGACTCCGACTACTGCAAAATAGGCACCGACACCACGACTCCGACTCCACAGCCCTGGTTACATCGCTTCATTATGTGGAATTTTTAATGAAAATGGAATAAAGAATCTTTTTAACTGGAATCACCGTTTGGCAGACAGCTGGTTAATTACCTTTCTGAATCTTGTGAAGTTTGGCTCTGCTCAGACCGTGCTGCAACCAGCGGGACTATGGATTCATGGTGAGCTAATATATTTACTTTTTGTGGTATTCTACACTTGTACAGCAGGGACGGTATTGCAGCTTCCGGCCACCAGGAGAAGCTCACCACTGCGTACTCATACAGTGCAGCATGGACATCGTACAGTATGGCGGCAGTGCAGTCTACTTCTGGCAGTAGGGGACAGCAGGCGACGGGCCTCTTGATGCCTTGGCGGCACTTTTACAAGTGATGGCCGCATTAGGGGACATCGGGGTTGGCGGCAGGTGACGGTTTTCATGTCCTGCCTGTAGCTACTCTGCAACGGACGGTGAAGGAGGTCTTCTATTTAGCAACTCAACAAAACCTCTACTAGGTCTTATTTTCAGGGGATTACCTATTTTCGGGGAAACAGTCACTGGCTGCACATCACTGATGCGGCCAATGATTAGCTGCAGCGGTCACATGCCTCTACTTGCATCGCCTTTCAGAGCTGTTCTGTTTCAGACGGTGATGTAAATCAGAGGCTCATGACCACTATCAGCAGCTTCAACGCTGATGTGCCTGTTCTGAAGAAGACGATTGCAAAGAGAAGACCAGAGGGACGTAGCGCTGGAGCCGAGGACTTTAGTAAGGTAAGTATATATTTTTTTTTTTTTGTTTTTTTTTTATGTGGCTCGAGGAACATTATATTATTTTTTTTTTTTCTATGACCTGAACAACCTCTTTAAACTCAATATGGATTTGGTCGCTGTTGTTAACTGTAAATGGAATTTCCAAAGTCTAACTTCCTCATTGGTATCTTGTGTGACTTCAGCTGCCCGCTTCTCCTCTGTTTATAGCACACCTGATCCTTACCTGCTAAAGCAGTGTCAGCCTATGGCACAGATACAATCACTAAGGACATCAAAGCATTATTAATAATTAATGGACTCCAGTGATTGCTATAGTTTCAGTTTGTTGTACAATTATAAGACTTTCAAGGAAGTAAATTCCAGTACCTGTGTATCTGCCGCACACGAGCAGTCTGAGTCATCGTAGCTTTGCTGATATCGCCAACTTTCTACAATCTACTAAAGAAGCCTTTTGTACTTAAACTGCACCTCAGATTTGTAGCTGGAACCTGTTTTCTCCAGAAATACCGCCTTAACTGTCATGATACAACCCTTTTTGTGGTAGTCCCGGCTCTCAATCTCATTGGCAGGATAGCCCTGCAATTAATGGGCTTCTTATAAGAAGTAGGAGATGGGCCTTTTTTTTTTTTCTAGATTCAGGTCATATAAAACATATGCATTCAGCTTCCTACACTCAGATGTTGAGAAATTTACAAGACTGCAAATGATGATGTTCACTTCTAGTAATTTTTGGTGAGCCACTACCTGTACTTCTCTAATACCCACTGATTTTTGCTTTAAAGGGAACCTCTGATATTAAATGTCATGTGTGATCTGGAGGCAGTATGCTATAGAGCAGGAGGAACCAAGCAGATTGATATACAGTGGGGAAAATAAGTATTTGATACACTGGCGATTTGGTGAGTTTTCCCACCTACAAAGAATGTAGAGGTCTGTGATTTTTACCCTGGGTAACTGTGAGAGACAGAATCCCCAAAAAAAAATCCAGAAAATCACATTGTATGATTTTTTTTTAAATAATTAATTTGCATTTTTATTGCATGAAATAAGTATTTGATACAATAAAAAGCAGAACTTAATTTTGGCCCACTTCTCCATACAGATCTTCTCCAGATCTTTCAAGTTTCGGGGCTGTCACTGGACTACATTGAGTTATGGTTTCCTCCAAAGATTTTCGATTTGGTTCAGGTCTGGAATCTGGCTAAGCCACTCCAGGACCATGAAATGCTTCTTACATCCTCCTTCTTCCTCCAAACACGGCGAGTGGAGTTGATGATAAAAAGCTCTTTTTTGGTCTTATCTGACCACTTAACCTAATCACATGCCTCCGATAGATTATCCAGATGGTCATTAGCAAACTTCAAGTGGTCCTGGACATGTGCTGGAGTGAGCAGGGGGAACCTTGCGTGCCCTGCAGGATTTTAATTCATTTCTGCGTAGTGTGTTACTAACGGTAATCTTTGAGACCGTGGTTGTCCCATGTTGTTTTGGGCTGATTCCTGACTTTTCTCAGAATTATCCTTACCCCACAAGGTAAGATTTTGCCCCAGACCGAGGAAGATCGACAGTCATCTTGTGTTTCTTATATTTTCTAATAATTGCGCCAACAGTTGCTGCCATCTCACCAAGCTGCTTGCTTATTGTCCTGTAACCCATCCCAACCTTGTGCAGTTCTACAATTTTGTCCCCGGTGTCCTAAGACAGCTCTTTGGTTTTGGCCATGGTGGAGAGGTTGGAGAGTGATTGTGTGGATAGGTGTCTTTTTTTATTTATTTATTTTTATAAAGAGGTAGAGTTAAAACAGGGGCAATTAATATAGGTAATGAGTGCAGAGTAGAGGGGCGGCTAAAAGAAAAACTAACAGGTCTGTGAGAGGCAGAATTCTTGCTGCGTGGTAGGTGAGCAAATTCTTATTTCATGTATTAAAATGCAAATTAATTATTTAAAAATCATACAGTGGGATTTTCTGGATTTTTTTAGATTCCATCTCTCAGTCTACCTACGATAAAAATTAAAGACCTATCCATTCTTTGTAGGTGGAAAAACTTGCAAAATCAACAGGGTATCAGATACTTATTTGCCCCACTGTATAGCTTTGTGAGAAATCATTTTTATATGCAAGCCAATTGATGGTAGAATCCTATTGTCAGGTGTTAATAGAAAATTTTTATATATTGTTTTTAAAAGTAACAAAACAATATAATGCTGGTGTGAAAAGATCCGACACTAAACCAGTTCCTGAGCAGGTTTGTTATACCCCTTCCTGTCCAACCTCATTTTCACATTCTGTACAACATGCGGGTTTAATTGCTTTCTCGTGCTCAGTTATTCTACCATTTTTTTTTAATCTGTAAGACTTTATTTTTAATAATATGAAGGAAAATGGTAAAAAATGTATTTTTTTGTTTTTTTAAACCACAAAAGTAGCACTAAAATAAGTTTTCTAATTGTGTCACTTTTCCATCATGAACGTTTATATTAAGGTGATCTGAAGTCTTCAGGTCATAGGGGTGGAGCTCAAAGTTGCTGTTTGGGTTGTGGGTTTTTTTTTTAAATTAATATTTTTATATTACGTTCACAGTTTTACCAGATAGAACTGGAAGACCTATATAAAGCGCACCCCTATGGTGTGGATACTAGTTGCCCCATACAAAAGGAAAATTCCCTTCCAGTTTAAAAAGAAAAAATTTATAAAAAACCTTAAATCAACTTTTTTCACGAGAAATCTAGTACCTACCCTGTAATATCCTAGATGTCAAGAAAGGCATTTAAAGGGGTTGTTTCACTGCAAGCATTGCTTTTTCTGTTAACGATCTTGCAAAAACAAGTCCCTGTGTAGTATGTGTCCATTAACAGTGTCCACTTTTCCTGATATCCCCTTTTGGGCTATCAGCCCTAAGGGCATACACTACAACCTTTTTATCCCCTGACAAAAGCTAGTGCTGTTTTCTATAGCTACAGACCGGTCCTCAGCAACTCATCACTGCACCAGGAAGCCTTAAAATCATTAAAGGGGTTGTTTTACTACTTTGATTCATCTTACCTCAGTCCCCGTTTTCCCGGGTTTCATTTTGAATTTTGTGGCGGGGTTTAAAGATTTCTACTATGCAGTAAAAAACCAAGTCTGACTATACAAACCAGGCTGGCAGCCTATGGGGGAGGTTGAACAGGTCGTAGCTATAGCACCTAAGGGCGATGCACCCATACAAGGGATATCAGGAAGGAGGCACTGTAAAAAGGGCCCATTGCAAGGGACTTGTTTTTGCAAGAGCTTTAAAATAAAAAGCAACCTTTTAGTGAGACAACCCCCTTAAGCCCCTGAATTAAAATAAATAAAAAGAAACCAAAACAGGACTGGGGAAGATGAATAAATGTAGTGAAAACCCCCCCTTTAATTTCCTTTTTGAACTTTGGCCAATGTTTCCACCACCCAAAACCCCTTTTTTATGGAAAATGATTTTCCAAAATTTCACTGTTCCTACGGAAACCCCCAAACCCCGCCCGGGTTTTTTTAAAACCCTTCTTTCTCAGACTTGGAAAATGCCCCCCTAAACATGGTTACGGGGCTGGGTTGAAAGGGGCTTTTTCACACACTTTTTGTAAACCTTTTTAACGGACCCCGGTTTAAAAGGGATCCCCCAAAAGGGTTTAAAAAAAATTGCATTGGGGGTTTAAACCCATTCCCGTTAAATGAAAAAAAGGCACCAACCTGGTTCCCACGGGAGATCGCCCGATCCCTTTTTTGAAGCCCTCCTGCGCTGCGTTTTTTTCAGATCCGGGCTTTTAAAAAAATTGACATTGAATTTTTTCTTGCTTCAAAACGCAAGTAAAGCCCATAGGGAAAAAAGGAGCCCCGTTTTGGCACCTGAAAAAAAGCGCCCAAAATGGTTGTCCCTTTTCCCCCCGACTGAAAGCGATCCGAAAAACCCGCAGTGAAACACTGGGGGGGGCCCGGGAAATGGGTGGGATGGAGGTGCTCCCGCCGGGCTGGGAAACAACAAGCAAGAGTGTTCCCTGATCCTGTCGGGGCCAGGCGGGAGATGAATGGCTGCGAACGGACATTTGTGGTGGAGGGAGGGGGGGCTGCGATCGGACAGGGGTGGGTGGAGGGGGGTTTTGCGATGGGACAGCTTGGTGGAGGGGAGGGGCTGCGATCGGCCCAGCGGGGAGGAGGGGGAGGGTTTGCAAATGGGGGACAGGTGGAAGGGGGAGAGGCGGGTTGGGCGAAATTTTGGGAAAAGAGGAGGAGGGCGGCGATCGGGTTTTTGGAGGAGGAGAGGGCTGCGACCCGTAAAAGGTGGAAAAGGAGGGGGGCTGCGACCCGAAATGAGGGAGGGGAGGAGGGCCGATCGGGAAAAGGTGGGGGAAGAGGGGGGCGGCGACCCCGGAAAGGTGGAGGAGGAGGAGGGCGCGACCCGGGGGACAGGGGGGGGAGGGAAGGGGGAGGGCTGCGAAGGGAACCCTTGTGGAGGGGGAAAGGAGGGCGGGCGATCGGAACGGGATGGGGGGAAAAGGGGGAAAGGGGGGCTGCAAAACGGCCCGTGGGGGGGGAGGGGGAAGGGCGGGCCGATGGGAAACAGGGGGTAGGAGGGAGGCAGCGACCCGGACGGGTTTTGGAGGAGGGGGGGGCTGCGTTTCGGACATGAGGGGGGAGGAGGAGGGCTGCAAAGGGACAGTGGGGGAGGGGGGGAGGGCTTTCCGAGGAACAGGGGTGGAGGGGGGGAAGGAGGGTGGGGTGGACAGGGGAAAGAGGGGAAAAGGGGAGGGCGGAGGCGGAACGGACAGTGTGGGGGGAGGAGGAGGGTTTTGCGATAAAAACAGTTTTGGGGGAAAGGGAGGGGGGCGGGGCGTAAACAAAATTTTTGGGGAAAGGGGGAGGGGGCAAAGGCAACAGGGGGAGGGGGAGGGGGCTTTGGATCGGACATGGGAGGGGGAAAAGGGGAGGGCGGGAAATGGGGGAAATTTTTGTGGGGGAGGGGAGGGCTCGTTTCCGGCCCGGGAAGGGGAAAAGGGGGAGGAGGCAGCAAATTAGAAAGAGAACAGGCTTAAAAGTGCATCCAGAAAACGGACCAAAAAAAAGGGAAACAGCTGTTGTTTTTTTTTGGGATCCCCCTTTTCAAAAGCAGTTTCACGGTAAAATACGGGACCCATAAACTGAAACAAAAAAGGGTTTCCAAAAACGTGGTAAAACAAGCCCTAAAAAAAACAAAAGGGAAGATTTTATGCGGGGTGGGGGACAAAGGGGAAAGGCCAAGGAAGGCAAACCCGCCTAGGGGCCACCTCACCTATCCCAAAGGGGGCCCCGCCCGGGGCCCCGACCCCGCCCGGCCCCAAAGGCCCGCCGTGGGCCAAAAAAGCGCCGGCGGCCCTCTTTTAACCCCCCTTTTCTGGGGAGCAAGAGCGGCCCCCTGCTCCGCCCCAGGGGTGGGGCCCCGGGCTCCCCGGGGAAACGCGGGAAACCCCGGGTGGCCGCAGGGCCGACACAGGGGGAAAAAGGGTCCTCACAGTGCTAAGGACCCGCCTCGCCCCCTGCGCCTCAGCCGGCAGGCGTCTTGATGAAGTGATGTCACCCCGCGACGCTCCCCTCTCCTCGGGCGCACAGCGCGTCACAGGCCGTGGCCCGAGGACGGCCGGGGGGCCCCGGGGCGGGCTAAGAGGACAAAAAGAAGGGCCCCGCCCCGGAATTGGGAAATTTTTAATGTTTTTTTTTAAAGGCCTCCGTGGCCCCCTATATTCTGCCCTGCGGCCCCCAAAACCCCCCGGGGCCTGGGGCCCCCCAAAAACCCCGCCTGGGCCCCCATAATGCCTGCCTGGGGCCCCCCTATAATGCCTCCCCGGGGCCCCCCTAAAAATGCCTGCTGCGGCCCCCTAATGCCTCCCCTGCGCCCCCATAATGCCTGCCTGCGGCCCCCAAAATCCCGCCTGGGGCCCCCCTATAATCCCTCCCTGGGGCCCCCATAAAATCCGCCTTTTTCCCCCCCCAAAATTTTCTGCCTTTTCCCCCCAAAAGGGGCCGGGCCCCTGGGGCCCCCTATTTTCCCACCCGGGGGGCCCCCTAAAAACGCCTCCCTTTGGGGCCCCCCCCCTAAACCCGCCTCCCGGGGCCCCCCAAAATTTCCTCCCTTTGTTTGCCCCAACCCGGGCCGAGCCCCCATAATCCCTGCCCGCGGCCCCCATAATGCCTGCCGGGCCCCCATAATGCCTGCCTGGGGCCCCCATATATCCCCGGCCTGGGGCCCCCTATATGCCTGCCTGGGGGCCCCTGAACCCTGCCTGACCCCCTGAAACGGCTGCCGTTGCCCCCTAAAACCCGCCTGACCCCCATAAAGGCTGCCTGGGCCCCTAAAACCAGGCCGGCCCCCGTATCCCTTTGCCTAGCCCCTATAACCCCCTTTCCTGGGGGCCCCCAATTTTCTGCCTGTGGCCCCCCAACGCCTCCCCCTTTTGGCCCCCTATACCCCCCTCCCGGCCCCCTAAAACCCCCTTTCCCTGGGGCCCCCATAATGCCTCCCGGGGCCCCCATACCCTCCCCTTGCCCCCCCCAAAGCCTGCCTGGGGCCCCCCCAAATCCCCGCCTGTGGCCCCCAAAATTCGGCCTGGGCCCCCATTTCCCTGCCTGTGGCCCCCAAAAGCCTGCCTTTTTGGCCCCCTAATCCTGCCTGTGGCCCCCTATATCCTCCCTTTGTCCCCCTAAAAAGCCTGCCTGGGGCCCCCCAAAATCCCCTTGGCCGGGGCCCCCCCAAATAATGCCTCCCGGGCCCCTAAAACCCTCCCCGGTGCCCCTATATCCCTGCCGGGTGCCCCCAAAGCCCCCTTTGAGCCCCCAAAAACCGCCTGTCTGTGGTCCCCATAAATTCCCTGCCTGGCCCCCAAAAATGGCCCTGGGGCCCCCCAAACCCTCCCTTTGGGGCCCCTGTACGGCTGCCGGGGCCCCTTTAAAATCCTCCCTGTGGGCCCAAAATCCGCCTGGGGCCCCCTATATGCCCCCGGGGCCCCCATATGCCGCCGGGGGCCCCCAAAAAGCCCGCCTAAAGGTCCCATACGCCCTCCTGGGGTTCCCAAAAACGCCCCCCGGGGCCCCCCATAGGCCGCCGGTCCCCCCAAACCTGCCTGGTGCCCCCAGGGGGCCTGCCTGGGGGCCCCCAAAGGCCTGCCAGGTCCCCCCCAAAGGCCCTGCTGGGTGCCCCCAAAAAGGCCTGCCTTTTGGGCCCCCATGGGCCCGGGCCTGGGGGCCCCCAATTGGGCCCTGCCTGGGGGCCCCCCAAAAGCCCCCTTTGGGGGCCCCATGGCCTCCCGGGTCCCCCCATGGGGCCCTTTCCGGGTTTCCCCCAAAACCCGCCTGCCTGGGCCCCCCTTTACGCCTCCCCTGGTCCCCCCCAACCAATACCCCCGCCGGGGCCCCCAACGCCGCCTTGTCCCCCAAAAACCCCCTGCCGGGTCCCCCCCTTTAAAACGGCGGCCGGGTTTGCCCCCAAATGAAACCCAACGCCGCCGGGTGCCCCCATACGCCGGCCGGGCCCCCAAACCCCGCCGGGTTCCCCCAAAACCATAGACTCCGGGCCTGAACCCCTAGCTAAAAATTTTTGCCTAAATTGCCCCTAGCTAAATACCCTCCCTAAATTCCCCCTATATTTATATACCTACCTGCCAAGGGGGACAATAACTATAAAACCTGCCTGATTTAAGGGGGACTTAATACCTAAAAAATTAAGGATTTTAACTTGGGGAAATGTGAGGAATCAAATAATTTGAGTCCAAATCCTCGGGAAACCGCCCCTTTGGCCGGGACCAATTTGGGGCATAAAAGGTGTGAAACCGGGATGGTGAAAAAAAGGGGAAAGTGAACGACGCGATTAGAAAAAACTCCCCGGGTGGGGTCCTAAATTTAACTGCATGTAATCACTTATATTCTGCAGAGCCAACATACAACTAATCTCCCAAAAAAAATTTTGGTCACTGTATGGCGGGGGTTTTTTTGTCTTCAACCTGTGTACGGGCTGATAGTCCATGGGGGGGTTGCTTCGGTCAGGTTCGGAGAAAATTTGACCCTTTAAAATTTATTTAATATTTTTGGGGGTCTTGGGTTTTGAAGGAGTTTTTTTAAGTAACAATCATTCGTTTTGGTAATTTGCCCAAAAGTATGGGGTTGATTATTGGGTGCCCTTTTTAATTTTAAAGGGGTATTAAAACTTCAAACGGGGGGGACCGATTTTAAAAAAGAAAATTTTGTCAGGGCGTTTTTTCATTGTGCATGACTGAGGGAGGAGAAAAAAGGGGAAACAATGTGTAATTTTTGCAGAAAATAGGGGACAAAAACCCTTGGCGCGGGGGTGCGAGGAATTAGGGGTGGGGGTTTGTGGGTGGGTGTGTGGTTGGTTGGTGTGTTTTGTTGTGTGTGTTGTTTGGTTTTTTTTGAGACGAGGGGGGGGGGGGCGCCATTGGGCTGTACTCGCCTAAGGGCCCCAAAAAAGGCCTTGCCCCCGGCCCTGGATCTATTTTACGTCCATTTCATAATTTCTACTTGGAAATTGAATTTTTCCAAACCCGGGGTTAAAAAAAGGCAAATCAAAGGGGCCCCAAATGCAAAATTTTAAAAAGGGCCCCCATTTACCATTTTACAAATTTTAAAAATACCTTCTTGCATGGCAGAGGGGCTTTTGGGCCCCACAGCCTCCAAAGCCCAGTAGCCACTGTTATCCCTACAACACTAAGAGGCCCCGGGCTGTTTTCAGGGGTTTTTCCCTTAAACCCCCAAAAAAAACCTTTTTTTAATAACCCAAATTTTTAATACCCGTTTGATACTGCAATTCACCAGTTGAACCAACTTAGTCACCCTTTGCCTGGAAAAGGGTTTTCCTGCAACAATTTTTTTTATACACTAGCGCCCAAAACTCTACACAGTGTTGAAAAACCCCGTAAAAAAACATATATATTTTTGCAAATTTTTTAACTCTTAAACCTCCTGAAGCATAATTTCCAATGAACAGTAACCCTCCATGATGTCCCTTTCAAATTGTGTAATGGTGGTATCCATCCTGCAGTAACTGCCAGTTTTAAGCGCCTTCCCTTTTTAGGGGAAATTACATGTAAAAAAAAGATAGCCGGGTTTCAATGTTACAAAATTTTTCCCCAGTGTCGGGTTTTTCCCATTTTTTCAGTAGCAAAGGGCTATTTGTAGACCCCTAAAATTTTGCCCTTTCTTATCACTATGTTAGAAAATTAAAACCCTTCCAATGTCACATCAGCATTCTGTTTGCACTCAAACATCCACTTGTAACTATAAGACCATATAAATATAACTACTCAACATATGTTAAATAACCTGAGACACCATAGCCCAAATGCAATGTCCCATAGGCTTCATTTTTACGAAACCTTTTTTTCGGTTTCTGATAATCATTTTAAACATTTTTCTCAACCCATCCCCCAAAACCCCCAACAGGTCATGTTTTCCGGATCTCCCACAGAATGCCTGACAAGAAATTATTCACCTGGGCAATTTTTGAGGGAAAACCGAAACTTGACCGTTGGGGGGTCTTGAGGGCTGAGTTAGAAATACTGATTTAAATTGTTCCATAGGAGATGTTATGGCGTGCCACATGCTCAGTAAAGATGTCCTTTATGGTTTTCTAATAGCCAGCCTTTTCTGCCTCTTTATCACTGAGTTTTCTACCGTAGAGGGTGGCTAGGGTACTTGAATAGGACTGTCTGAGCTGTGCCACCACCTGAGACATGCTTAACAGAGCAGAGTGAAGGCATGCACTGGAGCTCCAAATCCAAAGAGGTTCTCACTCTGCAAAGTGATGACTTTATCCTCCATGGAAGTGGAGATGTGGTCCTTCTGCTCCTCAACCTTATCCATCTCTGCTTACTCTGTATGAGGTCTTGTGGGACCCAAAAATAATAACATGGTGAGCCAGATCCGCCCTTCAGGCCTTGTGTTACATAGTTGGTACGGTTGAAAAAAGACAAGTTCAACCAAGTGTGGGGGGGAAAAAAGTGAATGGAGGGAGGAGGATAAGGGAAACTAAACTTATACACTCCCTATTGATGAAGACTTTACAACCCATAGGGCAAAAACCCATCTAGCCTAAGAAAGATTTCATTCCTGATACTAAAGTTGCCATCAAACTGGGTCTAGATATTTTTTACAGCTACATATGTATGAATATTTGTAGCAAGTGGTTATCTAAGCCTTTCTTGAAACTTTCAACTGTTCCTGCTGAGACCATCTCCCCAGACGACTATTCCACAGATTTACAGTTCTCCTGGTGAAGAAGGCTTTCCTCCTCTGAATATTGAATCCCTTTTTCCGCAGACAAGACTAAATAAGTTTATTCTACTAACCTCTCCTCATAACTAAGATGCCCCATTCCCCTTATTAATTTAGTTGCTCAACTTTACACTCTCTCTAGCTCCATCACATCTTTTTTTATAAACTGGAGCCCAGAACTGAACAGCATATTTCGGATGCAGCCGCACCAATGCTTTATATAGGGGTAATATTACATCCCTGTCCATGCCTCTTTTAATACACGCCGATATCCTGTTTGCCTTAGCGGCAGATGATTGACATTGCATGCTGTTCTGTAGTCTATGATCTACAAGTAGTCCCAGATACTTCTCAACAAGTGACTCCAAGTATTTTCCTCCTAGAACATATGATGCCTTCAGATTATTCGTACCAAGATGCAGAACTTTACATTTATCCATATTGAACCTCATTTGCCAAGTGGATGCCCAAACGCTCAGTGTCCAGGTCTGCTTGTAATTTATGAACATCTTACATAAATTGTGCTACACTACATAGCACATACAGTTTAAACCAGAAGTTTACATATACTGTATAAAAAGACACATCTGCATGTTTTTCTCACTATCTGACATGAAATCAGAATAAACCTTACCCTTTTTAGGTCAATTAGGATTACTAAAATTTATTTATATTTGCCAAATGCCAGAATAATGAGAGAGAGAATTTCTAAGGCATTTTTATTACTTTCTGCAAAGTCAAAAGTTTGCATGCATTTCATTAGTATTTGGTAGCATTGCCTTTAAACTGTATGGCTTGGGTCAAAGTTTTTGATATCCTTCCGCAAGCTTCTCACAATAGTTGGTAGGAATTTTGGCCCATTCCACCTGACAGAACTCGTGTAACTGAGTCATGTTTGTAGGCTGCCTGGCTCACACCTGCCTTTTTAGCTTTGCCAATAAATTTTCAGTAGGATTAATATCAGAGCTTTGTGATGGCCACTCCAAATCATTGACTTGGTTATCCTTAAGCCAGTTTGGCAGTAAGCTTTGTGTCATTGTCCATTTGGAAGACCCATTTCTGCCCAAGCTTTTACTTCCTGACTGATGTCTTGAGATGTTGCTTCAGTATTGCCACATAATTTTCTTTCCTCATGCTGCCATCTATTTTTTGAAGTGTCCCAGTCCCTCCTGCAGCAAAACAACCACATAACCTGATGCTGCCACCCTTGTGTTTCACAGTTGGGATGGTGTTCTTAGTCTTAAAAGATTCTCCCTTTTTCCTCCAACTGTATCAATTGTCATTATAGCCAAACAGTTAAATTTTAGTTTTGTTGAACCACAGGACATGTCTCCAGAAATGTAGGTCTTTGTTCCTGTATGCATTTGCAAACCATTAATCTGGCTTTATTTTTTTATTTTTTTTGGAGTAATGACTTTTGTGGCAGAGGGGCCTTTTAGACCATGTTGATACAGTACTCTTTTCACTATGGATAATCTTATCAGCTTCCGTCTGCATCTTCACAAGGTCTTTTGCTGTTTTTGTTGGGTTGATATGCACATGTCGGACCACAGCTTGTTCATCTCTGAGACACAGAACCAGTCTCCTTCCTGAGCGGTATGATGGCTGGGCATTCCCATCTTGTTTGTACTTGCGTATAATTGTGCAGATGAACAATGCACCTTCAGGTATCTGAAAATTACACCCAAGGATGATCCAGACTTGTGCAAGTCCACAATTCTGGTCCTGGTATCTTGGCTGATTTCTTTAGACTTTCCCATGATGTTACACACAGAAGCATTGTGTTTCTGGTGTGCATTAAAAATACATCCACAGGTGTCTCTAATTAGCTCAGATGTTGGCAAGAAGCTTCCAAAGACAGGACATCATCATGAGGGCTGTCCCAAATTGTTTAAAGGCATAGCAACCCTATTGTATGTAAACTATTGACTTTGCAGAAAGTAATAAAAATGTCTTAAACAATTCTCTCTCTCTCAACTTCTGTCATTTGGCTAATATAAATAATTTTGGCAATCCTAATTGATCTAAAACGGGTACGTTTTTTTTTTCTGATTTCATGTCCAATAGTGAGAACAACATGCATATGTGTCTTTTTATAAAGTCTATGTGAACTTCTGGTTTTTGACTGTAAATAGGAACAGTGCTATTAATACCCTCCCTTATGTCATTAATATATACATTGAATAAAAGAGGACCCAGTACTGAGCCTTGGGGGACCATTCAGAATTGAAATCATTTACCACCACTCTCTGAGTACCAATTACACACTGTTATTTCTAACACAATAGATTTTAATTTACCCAGTAGATGCTTATGAGGGACGCTGTCAAATACCTTTACAAAGTCTAAAAACACTACACCTACAGCCACCCCGCTATACAGACTTCTACTCACTTCTTCATAAAAACAGATGAGGTTGGTCTGACAACTTCTGTCCTATGTAAAACCATGTTGGCAATCACTTATAATGTTATATTCGTCCACATATTCCTGTATATAGTCCCTTATGAGCCCCTCAAACAGTTTTCACAATATGAATATTAAACTTACAGGTGTAAAATTACCTGGACAACAGTTGGAACCCTTTTTGAAGATGGGAACCCCATTTGCCTTTCGCCAGTCTCCTGGCACTATACCAGTCACCAGAGAATCTCTAAATATCATCTCTTTAAGAACTCTTGGGTGTAAGCCATCTGGGCATGGAGGCTTGTTCACATTCAGTTTGTTTAACTTAGCTTGGACCATTTCTACACTGAGCCAATTTAGCTGAACCGTGACCCCAGTCAATATCTAGGTAATTTAAGTCTCCCATTATCACTGTACTCGCCTGTGCTGCCTGCTCCATTTGTTTATGCAGCGGATCCTGTATCTCCTCAGTGATGTTGGGGAGTCTCTAGATTGCACCAAAAATATTTTCTTCCTTGTTAACAGCCCTCCCCTTTGTTACATAGTTAGTACGGTTAAAAAAAGACACGTGTCCATTAAGTTCAACCAAGGGTGGGGAAAATGTGGGTGAAGGGAGAGAGACAAGGACATTAAGCACAGCCTCACCACTGGTTAATGCCCTGAAACCCACAAGGCAAGAACCGATCTGCTCCAGGGGAGACCCTATCTCTGACCCCAGAGCCTCCACCAGCCAGGATCCAGAATTTTACATAGCTACATATGCATTAATGTTCTTTAGTTCTAGGTAGGTATCTAAGCCTTTCTTCAAACTGTCTACAGTTCCTGCTGTGACCAGCTCATCAGGTGGCTATTCCACAGAGTCACAGTTCTTACAGTGAAGAACACTCTTCTCCTCTGGAGATTGAATCCTTTTTTCTCTAGTCGAAGGGAATGTCCCCTTGTTTTTTGAGGGGGCTTCACTTGAAATATTTTTTCCCTATACTTTTTGTAGGGACCATTTATATATTTATATAAATTAATCATGTCGTCCCCCCCCCAGAGCCGTCTTTTCTGAAGACTAAATAAGTTCAATTCTACTAACCTCTCCTTAGAACTAAGATGCTCCATTCCCCTTATAAGTTTGGTTGCTCCTCTTTGTAACTCTCTCTAGCTCCATTACATCTCTTCTATAAACTGGGGCCCAGAATTGAACAGCATATTCTAAGTGAGGTCGCACCAATGCTTTGTACAGCGATAGAATTACATCCTTGTCCCGCGAGTCCATGCCTCTTTTTAACCCCTTCAGGACCCGGCATTTTTTTTTTTTTGTGACCCGTTCGTTTTTCCCTCCTCGCCTTCTGAAAGCCATAACTTTTTTATTTTTCCACCTACATAGACACATGAGGGCTTTTATTTTGCAGGACAAGATGTACTTTCTAATGATATTATTACTATACTATAGAATATACTGAGAAACCGCAAAAAAATTCCAAGTGGGACAAATTGTGAAAAAAAACGTATTTTCGCCATATTTCTGGGTGATTTGCTTTTACGGCGTTCAATCTTCGGCGTATAATGTGTTATCTGTATTCTACAGGTTGTTATGCATCCGGCAATACCAAACATGTAGGGTTTCCATTATGTTTTGGTACCGTAAACAAATTCCAAACATTTTCTATTTTTGACATTTGCGCCGCGGCGCCATTTTGTGCGACCAATAACTTTTTTGTACTAACACCTACGGACGTCAGTGAGGGTGCATTTTTTTGCTGGCTGAAGTGTACTTTTTATCGCTAGTAGTTTGGAATGCATGCGACTTTTTTGATCATTTTTATTCCATTTTTTGAGTGACGTAAAATGACCAAAAAACGCAATTTTGGCATTTGGAATTTTTTTTTTCTTCTACGGTGTTCAGTGTATGGGATAAATGATGTTCTATTTTTATAGATCGGACTTTTTCGGACGCGGCAATACCAAATGTGTAACTTTTTTATTATTTTAATGATTTTATTTGTAAAATTGGGAAAGGGGGTGATTTGAACTTTTAATACTTTTGTTTTTTTGTACTTTAAAACTTTTTTTTTTTTTTTTTTACTGTAACTTTTAGTCCCCCTATGGTGCTTGACCACTAGGGGGCGCGATTGTTAATACAACCTAATGCATTAGGGTGTAAAAAGATGGCTGTTTCTCCACTTCCTGTCTGCGGACGGAAGTGGGGCAAACCGGCCAGGGTAAGTGATGGGAGCCTTCACAAGGCTCCCCACCACCATGCCCGGTCGTCGGATCGGCGCAGCATAGCTGTGCTGATGCCGATGACCGTAACGATCGGTGCGCGGCACCGATCGGCGTTCATTTAGACGCCGCGGCCATCTTTGCCGCGGTGTCTGATGGGTTAAACAGCGCCAGCGGGCGGAGCCACCCGCCGCCGCTGTTACTGCCGGGTGTTAGCTGCGATCAGCCGCTAACACCCGGCGGCTGTGCGGGGGGGGGGGGTCGCGGAGCGATCCCCCTGCAAGGCCCCTGAGCGGCCCTGGGACGTACTTATACGCCCAGGGTCGTGAAGGAGTTAATACACGGCAATATCTTACTTGCCTTATAGGCAGCTGATTGACACTGCATGCTGTTCTGTAGTCTATGATCTACAAGAACGCCCAGATCTTTCTCAACAAGTGATTCTCCAAGTTTTTCTCCCCTCTAGGACATATGATGCCTGCAGATTATTTCTACCCAGATGCAGAACCTTATATTTATCCACATTGAACCTCATTTGCCAAGTGGATGCCCAAGCACTCAGTGTGTCCAGGTCTGCTTGCAATTTATGAGCATCTTCCATAGATTGCACTATCCTGCATAGCTTGGTGTCATCTGCAAAAATCGAGACGGTGCTATCGATCCCTTCCACTATATCGTTAATAAATACATTAAATAAGAGAGGACCCAATACTGAGCCCTGCGGCACAGCACTCACAACCGGGGACCACTCAGAGTAGGAGTCATTTACCACCACTCTGAGTATGATCCAGCAGCCAGTTTTTAATCCATTTACACACTGTTATCTCTAACCCAATGGATTCTAATTTACCCAACAAACGCTTATGCGGGACAGTGTCAAATGCCTTTGCAAAGTCTAAAAACACAATATCCACAGCTGCCCCACTATCCAGACTTCTACTCACCTCTTCAGAAAAACAGATCAGGTTGTTCTGACAGCTTCTGTCCTTAGTAAATCCATGCTGCCAATCACTAATAATATTGTATTTGTCCACATATTCCTGTATATAGTCCCTTATGAGCCCCTCAAAGATTTTTCCCACAACAGATGTTTAACTTACTGGTCTATTATTAAATGGAAATTGTATTTCTAACCACAAAGTTTCCACATCTTCACCATCTTCACACACTATTGCCTCTTTCACACTTGCTTTCATATCACTCCTTACATATAGACACACTCCTCCCTTCCTGTTTTGCCTTTCCTTCCTAAATAGTGAAGGTCAATACGGTAGCCCAATCATGCGAGAAGTCTAGCCATGTCTCAGGAACATCAACCACATCAATCTGTTTCTCTAGAATTAGAACCTCAAGCTCAACCTTTTTGCATGCTAAACTTCTGGCATTTGTGAACAGACACTTTCAAATTTCCTTCTAGTTTAACCAGTTCAGTAGATGGGATGGGAATACATAAAATATTGTGGGCATCTATATCTTCAAAGCTGGTTTGGAACACATTGTCTAGTCCACCCCCCCACAGTAAACTTCTCCACCTGCCAATATAGTCTGCTCCCTCTATAACCTCTCTACCCTTGCATTTTCTAGATTGTCCTTCCTCCTCATCTCTAGTTTAAATACTTCCGCAACCCTTCTAGAATTCTTTCACCCAGCACAGCAGAACCCCTTCCATACAAGTGTGATTTATACGTAGAATTGTAGATTCTACCCTAGATTGTACCCCAATAGAAATTTAGCCCAGTGCTCTAAGAAACTCCCCAAACACTTCTGCCCGAAAGTAGGACTTCAGCCATATATTTAACTCCCTAAGCTCCTGCTGTCTTTCCTGTGTAGCTTGGATCCTAGTTCTCTAAAATTATTCTTAAAGATCCTCCACCTACAGTGTATATTGTTATTGGTTCCAACGTGAGCCATGACAGCTGGGTCCTCTCCAGCACCTCCCAGTAATTTATCCACCTGGTCCACCACGTGCCCAACCCTGGCAGGGAGACTGCAAACCATTTGGTTGAGGCAGTCTTGACGACAAAGTATTCTATCCGTCTTTGATTATATTATCCCCTATAACCACTGTCTTCTTTTACTTGCATTACCATCCCTCCGACTACTAGTTGAGCAGCTCTCCCAGCTAGTTTTGACGCGTATTTTGCGTTGTATTTGCGCTCTAACACGAGCGAGATGCGTGCCAAAATTACGGTAATCCATAGTTCTCATAGAGAACTATGGATTACGCCTCCTCTCCCCACTCGTACAATACGATCGTATTGTACGCGTGGGGAGATAAGTGACATGTCAATTTCTTGCGGCGAATATGCACCGCGAGTAATGCATGTCGAAGGGGCCGGCCGGCTGCAAGCCCCCCCCCCTCCGCGGGAGTACGCGCTGATCAGCGCAACTCCCAAATCACTCAGCGTAATTGCAGCCGTACTGTTCGCGCCGCAATAACGCAATGTGAACATAGCCCTAAAAGTGGGGAAATTTGTGCAAAAAATCTGCATCTATTTCACATCAGGTTTAAAAAATCCGTGGCAAGCTTGTTTTTTCATGTGGAAAATGTTTACAGCATATGGAGAAGATTTTGTAAAATTCAATCCACTAGCCTGGTATTGAATTCTACCAGTACTAATCTGCAGGTGAAATCTGCAGCAAATCCAACTTGTGTGAATTCATCCTTAGGCTCTTCTCCGCCAGGTTTTCATCAATGTTTGTAGTATTTGTTACTCTTCTGATTTTAGCCTCTTAAAAATTCATCCCTCATATATGCTGTATCTGTCAGAAACTGAAATCTTGACGCCAGTGTGAACAAGCCTAACTAAAATTTTAACATGCATACTGTGAAATGACAGTTTAGTTGTCTGATTAGAACAGCTGCCTGCTTTTATTACTTTATGTAAGCATTTTGGCCACAGAGCGTCACCATGGAACGGCAAGCGTTCTCAAACCTATTACAGAAGCATTGACCAGTTTGAGCAGATAAAGACAATCAAGAGAGACTCTGTAAGAACAAAGAATAATGGCGTGTAAAAAACTAAATGACAACACCAACTGATATAGTCTGTGGGATGTACAGTGTATTTGAGAGCAACAAGACACTTTCCACATGATCCTCCATGATCTATGAAGGATATCGTTTTGCTTTGTGCTGTGAACAAGGTCAAAAATAGCTGTGTCAGTAGATATCTTCCTTAGCAGCTTGTAAATATTTCCTTGGAGCCTTAAAATGTGAATTTTCTTAGTTCCGGAGAAGCATACAATTACGTCTACTGTGTGGTGGTTGGTTTTAGTTTTTTTCTTCTGTAAGAACCAGATTAGGATTATGGTGCAGAAGCCCAAGGTGACGCCCATAAACCCTCAGCGTCATCCCAGTAGGTATTGTTCACCTTTTAAAGTGAATCTGTCACATTGACCATGCTATCTGATCTGCAGGCAGCATATTACAGGGCAGGAAGAGCGGAGCTGGTTGATAGGTAGTTTTGTGGGGAAAGATTCAGAATTTATTAAAAAATATTTTATTTTGATGCTTATTCTGGGTTATGGAGTCCAGTGGGCGGTCTTCTCAGTGACTGACAGGTGTCTCTGCAGCCTTCCATGTACAAGTGTGCATACAATCACTGATAAAACCACCCATCGGAATCTGTAACACAGAATAAGCAGCAAGATATATAAATTACAAGTTCGGCTGAATCTTTACCCACAGAACTATATATCAATCTGCTCAGCCCCTCCTGCTCTATAACATCCTGCCTGCAGATCAGATAGCATGGTCAATGTGTTAGCTTCCCTTTCACCAACAAAAAATTAGTTTTAACAATTGTACAGTATTAGGGTATGTTCACACGGCGTAATTTCGGCGCGCATTTTGCCGCGTTTTTGCGCTTTAATACGGGATTACGCCTCCTCTCCCTGCGCATACAATACGATCGTATTGTATGCGCAGGGAGATAAGTGACATGTCAATTATTCATGGCGAATACGCGCCACTTGTAATGCATATCAATGGGGCCTGCGGGTGTATTAGCGCAAGCTCCCGAAACACACGATGTACATCGTGTGATCATACCCTTAGGGTTTTTTTTTCTCTTTGCTACTTTAACTTAGTATAGTAGCTAAAAGATTTTTCCTCACCATACCAGTTAGGCTTCTCCAGTGTTGTGCACTACATCTAGCCTAAAGTGATGCCTACACGTTTGTGTTCTAGTTTGATGTCCATTGTGAATTGTTGGATCACAGTGGACCAGCTGAAGCCCTACAAACCAACTCTATTGAGTGTCTCATGGCCATGATAAGAGTGTTGTTCAGTGACTATGCAGTGTTTGCACCAGGCAGAATACAACAGAGACCACATATACACAGTTAAGTTTACATTATTATGACCACTTTTGATGTTGGCGGTATGTAGCTCATGCAGGAAGTCACGTGTGATGAGCTGGCTTGGTGGGTATATAGAAAGTGCTATAGGCTGCCTGCACACACATCCCTCATTGATGTCATGGATAGAAGGGGTGAATTATTAGAGTTGCAAAAATATACAATAATTAGCCTTCAGGCTTAAGGTGGTGGTTTTTCTGAAACTTCACAGTTTGCGAACTGTTTGCATACCGCTGTGGTGAAAGTGTATAGTGAGTGGACAAATGGCACCATTGTGAAAAGGAGACATGGAGACTGTGGAGCAACCATGTACCATTGATATAAAGTGAACATCCGCTATGAAGGTTGCATGAGGACAAACCTACTCGCTAGAGTGTCTGGTAGAACCAAGGTGCTACCAGATGTTTAACCACACTGTGTATGGGAATCTGAAGCAGACGGATGGTCACTGCGTCCCGGCTTATGAAGTTTCATTGGCAGAAAAGGCTTCAATTTTCATGGCAGTACTGAAATTAGACCTTCTCTGATGAATCACATTCTCTGCTTCATCGAACAGATGGACATTGACGTGTCAGGCAAGAAACAACCAAGAACAAATACCCTGCAACCAGTGCTGAAAGAACATAAACTGGTGGTGGCAGCCTTCTAAGGAATGTTTTTGTGACATTCTCTGGACCATTCATCCATGTAGAAGGCACTTTCAACCAATTTGGGTGTGAATCCATCATTGCAAATCTCGTTCACCCATACATGCCGGTTGTTATCGGAAGGGCAGATGAGATCTTCTGGCAGGTGTGACATGTCACAAAGCTAGAAATATCTGAAGCTGGTTAGAAGAGTATGACCAAGACTTCCACACAGTGCCCTGCCCCTCTAATTCCCCTTAATTGAAGCCAATCGAGCATCTGTGGGAGCACCTTGATTGTCGTGTTCATTCTATGGATCCTCCCCATGAACCCTCCAGCAGCTGTAGGATGTAGTCAGCAGGGTCCCAGATACCTGTGACAACCTACCAGGACATTGAGTCACTCCTAGCTGACCTAGCTGCTGTCCGTGCTGCACATTGCCATTACTCTGGATATTAGCTTGTGGTCATAATAGTGTGACTTGACTGTATATTTAGAAAATGCAGTATACACCAATGGATATTCCCTAAGGCAAGAAGTGCTTTAAGGAACATAACAGAGTTTAGGGTGTTGCCTTGGCCTTCAAATTCTGCAGATCTCAATCTGATTAAGCATTTGTGAAATGTGCTGAAGAGAAAAGTCTGATCCATAGAGGCCCCACCTCACAAAGATGTGCTGCAAACATCTTGGTGCCAGATACCACAGGACACGATCAGAGGTCTTGTTGAGACCATACTTTATGGGACAGAGTTGTTTTGGTGCCATGAGATTACTCCAGAGGCTTTATTCCCGTGACTGTGTATGCCATCAATGTCCGATAGGTGCAGGACCCGCACCTATATCCAGAACAGGCCCCGAAACTCTGAGTTCTGAATGGAGAACTGGCCACACTTGTCCAGTCACTCCATTGCTTGTACTTGGAACTCCCATTAAAATGAATGGAGAGCGAGTTTCAGTTTCTGCAAATGGGTGTGGGTCCCAGATGATTAGAAATGTTTGTAATGACAAAACCCCTTTAAGTAATTAAAGGTGTCCAGCTGAGCATGGTGCTCATGGCACTAAAGTCCATAAGCAATAAATGCAGTTTTCAACTTGAAAAGAGAAGTCGTGATCTAAATCCGGATCTGCATAAGAGAAGTACTCATGTCCTTTAGTCAGTAAGAAACTGGGTTGGGCGAACATAGAACAATTTTTCTAACGGATTGTAGAATAGATGATACAGCGGTACCAGGAAGCATTAGAAAAAAATCCTTTATTGGAAATCCATTAAAAGCAAAGTAACCCAACGTAGCATAGCAAAAAAAACCTAAAAACAACGCCGACACGATTTAGGTGGAGAACCACCCTTAGTCATGGCAACAATTTTTCTAACCTCTAAGGAGTAATCCATGCTTTGAACAAATTGTTTCCCATTATCTGGTTGACATTTCCTAAAAATTCCTTCAACCATTAAGGAGCGTTTTCCTGCTGGCTGGTTGAGGGGGGTAAGGGTACGTCCACACGACATAAGTCAAAATATTCGTCAGGTTCAAAATCCAAAAACCGCAGCGTCCCAGTATTTTGACTCCGTTTTCAGTGTGGATTTTAGATCACTTTTTTCTGCTGGATTTACAGTCAGAAAATGAGTCCCATTCATCTCTATAGAGTTTTGACGCAGATTCGACATAGAAATGTTTGGGATGCGTTTTTTTTTTTTTGTTTAACCTAAAATACAGCTGATTAGTAACACTTTCCCAACGTGTACCTCTACATCCTAGCGGGAGGTGACTTCCCGCAAATGGATGAACGGGGACTTATGAAAGGTTTTACCTGGTCTGGTACTTTGAGGGTTTGTAAGTTCGACATGGCACCCACCAGAATCTGCGTTCCAAAAGGCAAATGGCTCTCCCTCAGTTTGGACCTACATATAGGGTATTGCCGAACATGGAAGAAATTGGGAAACAAATTTTGGGGTGCCTTTTTTTTCCAGGATTCCTTGTAAAAATGGAACAATGAAAAAAAATTACATTTTTCATTTTCACAGCCTAACACTAAAAATTCTTTGTGAAAGACCTGTAGGGTCGATATACTCCCTACACCTCTGCATATATTCCTTAAGGGATGTAGCTTCCAACATGGGGTCATCTTAGGGTTGCTTATTAAGTTTTAGCACCTTGGGGTCTTATTTTTATTATGATTTTCTTTAGGCGCCATTACAGGTTTGCGGACACCCTAAAGTCCAGTAGGTGCTACTCCTTCTCTGAGGCTTGTGGTTGAGCCAAGTAGCGCACTAGGGACACATTTAGGAAATCTCTAAAAACAGTAGAATTGGGGGAATCAATATTAAGCTGCATTTTCCTGGCCAGTGAACAGTGGATGAAAATTGAATACTTACAAAAAAGTTACATTTTTAAATTTCACCTCCACTTTGCTTTCATTTTTGTAAAACACCTAATGGGTTCATAAACTTCCTTAAAGGGTGCAATTTTTTGTGTGTAACCATTTGTGGGGGGTCTTATATACAGGCCCCTCAAAGCTGCTGGAGTGGTCCCTCAAAAAAAGATTGTTGCAAATGTTCTTGAAAATAAGAAAAATTACTACTACATTTCTAAGCCCCCTAATGTCATATAGAAATAAACATTTAAAAAATTATGCCAAACTTCAGTAGACATATGGTAGATACTTGTTATAAACGATTTGTGTGGAATAATGGTCTTACACACATACATTTTTGAACAATAAAAATGGCAATTTTTTCACAAATTTTTTAAAAATTATTTTAATATTTTTCACAAACCAATAAGGATTGTATGGACCAAAGTGTTTACTAACTATATGTACAATATGTCACGAGAAAACAGTCTCTGAATCACATGACTAGGTGAAAGTATCAAAAAATTGTTCTCATCTAAAGTGTCACACGTCAGATTTCAAAAATAGGGCTCTGTCAGGGAGGTCAAAATTGGCAGTTAAGGGTTAAACATGTTGTTCGTTTTTTCCAAAAATGTTGTTTTTGAAATCCAGCTTCAAAAAAATTCGTCTGGACTATAACTCGAATTTTCAATTGAGTTCTATAGGGATGGTTTACAGGCGGAGATTTACGGTTTTTAAAACACGAATCCAACTGTAAATGCTTGTCGCGTAGACAGAGCCTTATTGTTACCCAGCCTTGGCAACCTGCTCTGTGATGCAGTGTCTACACAATTCCAATGATGTGTGTACAAATGGATTTCCCATTGATCTGAAGTCATTATAATTTGTGAAAGCTTCTGACCTTTCATGTCTGTCTCAAGTATTGTTTTTTAACATGTATTTCCTGAATCGGATATTCCCGTCCTTGCTCTGGTGTCCTGTTGCATATTTGTCCTAGAACTGGTTTCACTAGTTTTATAAGTTTTAAATGTCACAATAGCCCGGCAGCTCACACACGAAAACTCCCCACACAGTAGGCCTCTGTAGCTAATTTGTCCATTTTGTTTGTACAGTGTAAAGATAGAATTTCCCAGCAAATTTTCCCCTATTTTGTCACAAGAATGAAAATATTTACGTGTTGCGTAAATCTTGTCATTCAAGAAGGTAATTATTATTGATCTCACACTCGCTAAGACTATCCATCTTATTCCTCACATGACCGTCCTCAGATTTGTACTGCTGAGGTTTGAAGTTACAATCTCCGGCAGTTTTCTGGCATTCCTCATTTGTAGGAAAGTTGGTGCCCTTTAAATGGTTTTGCATCATTCGCTTCACATTTAATTATCTGGGTGTGGGGTAAGAGGCATGCTCCTTAGCTACCCCCATATTTACTGTAATTTAAACCAAAAAGGTGGAAATTATAGTGGAAATTTATGCCAGCTTCTATGGGCTAATTTCTTAAAGTGATCCGTTTGAATACCAGTTTAAAGCCGTTTCACAGAGCGACAAGCAGCTTTAGATTAATGGTTCCTGTCTTTTACTGGGTAGGATGTGGGTGGTTCTACTGCAGGGATTAGCATATCCGCTCAGAATTCACAGTTCTTCTAATTACACTGACGATGAGAGCCAGAGATCTTATCTATAGTGTAGAGAACTTCAGAGCTCAAAGTACACAAAAGTAATTTGTGTTAGAGATAACACACTCTGTTCTCAAGTTGCCAGCTTCTGTGAGCTGACCTTTGGTGACCATATTCCCTGCTCTCAGATAAGACAGAGCAGAGAGAGAAGGGGAGAGCAGGACAGTAACCAGAGAAACCGGAGTGCACTCAGACCAGTTAGTCTTTTTTTTTAACCTCTTGACCAGGGAAAAATCAAAAGAGGAATGTATTTGGAAAAAGTCTTAATTTAACGTTCTGTACATGTTAAAAGCTAATCTTTGTAGTGAGACAACCTCTATAAGTAAATCTGCCTAAATATCTGTGTTTTTTTTTTGTTATAACTGTGTTTTTATAGAAAAAAATAAATAAAGGAATATCACAAAGTATACACAAATTATACAAATGTATCAGAGGTTATAGTCATATTAAATGTTACAAAGCATTAAACCAATATGATGGCACCAACATACAGTCTTCCAGATACAAAGTTTTAATTAAACACATTTGCCAACTATAGCCACCTCTTTTCTTATGAACTTAAGACAGTCGACTGGACACAAAAGGAAACTTTTAGGGAAAGGAAAAAAGGGGGTGAGAGGGATATAGGGACTACTCCGCCCTTAAGTCTAAGTGCTCAAAGAAGCTAATCTAATGTAATATTCATCTCACTTTGACAATACCAATTACCAATACTAAGCAATTAAGCATCTAGCTGCCGTTAGAATATGAAGTAGTAATTGTCTGGAGCCTTTAACAATTTGAATAGAAGTCAAATTCAATAAAAAGAATTAGGGGCTAGAGAGGTTTGTAGATTTAGAATTTCTTTTAGAAAATTCTGTATATTTATCCAGAGAGGCTGTATTAGAACGTACTCCCACAATATATGAAAGAGCTGTCCTCCTCCCTGATGGCATCTCCAACAGCAATCATTTCTATTGGGATTAAATTTATGCAAAAGCATAAACATGTTGGTGGCTAACATTGAGGACCATGCCGGGACATTTCTCAGTTGTGCTACCCAGTAATGCTTGATGACATCTGGGACCGCCAGTCCACCTTTATATTTGCTGGTTGGCAAAACGTTTTAGGGACTCTGTCTTCCTTTAGCCCCAATAAAGCGGAAAAAGCAGCTTGGATTTTCCGAACATCGGTAATTGGTATGAGAATTGGTAGAGTCTCGAATAAACATAACATTTTAGGAAGTATTGTCATTTTGAGCAAACTAATCCTGCCAAACTAAGACAATGGGAGTTTGATCCATCTTTGCAGAAGGTGAGTTATGCCATCATACAGTTTAGGAAAATGATTCCTGTACAGAGAGTTATAGGAAGTGGTCAGGTGAACCCCCAGGTATTGCGGGGAAACTTCCTTCCATTTAAAGTGAAAATTGGAACCTAATAATTACTCCTGTAAGGGGGGTATATTGATTGGTATCACTTCTGTTTTTGAAGTGTTGTCTTTGTAACCTGATAAAATACCAAATTGGTTTAATAAGGCCTTTAAACTAGGTAATGTTGTATGGAGAGATGTGAGCGATAACAAAATATCATCTACAAACAGTGAAGTTTTATATTCTCGATCTCTGATTTTCAATACCTTTGATATCCGGATTTGACGGAATAGCTGAATGCACATCACAAATATCAAGGGAGATAAAGGACATCCCTGTCTTGTTCTATTCCAAATCGGAAAGGGAGCAGACCTACTGTGAGGCAGTCTAATTGTCGCTGAAAAATAAGAATAATGTCCCTTAATAGCATTAGTAAACTGGCCCCTAAAACCAAATGTATCCAATACAGCATGCATAAAAGACCAGTTAAGCCTATCGAAGGCCGTCTCCATGTCAAGGCTTAAAAAAAGGGTCCCTTGATCTTGTTTATTCACCACATCTATTAAATCGATCGCTAGTCTGGTGTTGTCTGCTTCCTGTTAAAACAAAACCTACCTGGTCTTTATGTATTAGTTGGGGGAGCCAGATTGAGAGCCTGTTAAGCTAAAATTTTTGTAAAACTGTTTAAGTCCGTATTTAGTAAAGCTATTGGCCTATAGCTAGCAGGATCCAATATATCCTTTCCTGGTTTAGGGATGAGCGTTATAGAAGATTTTAACCTCGTGTCTGGGATTTTATCTCCCTCTAGAAAGAAATTACCTAATGTACTCGAGTTTTTCAGCACAAAAAATGTGCTGAAAAATCCATCCCTGGCTTATACACGAGTCACTGTCAGTGCTCGGGTGCTGCAATGGCCCGGGTGCCAGCAGGGTTACTTCAGCTATATGTGACTCCTCAGGGAGCGCATACAGCTGACTCTCGAGTCAGCACCCAGCGTCCGGGTGCTGCAATGGCCCGAGCGCTGGCGGCGATCTCTTCAGCTGTATGCGACTCCTCTGGGAGCGCATACAGTTGAAGATACCATTGCGAAGCAAGAGCGAGCGCTCCCTGCTCCGCAGAGGACTCCGGATGGCCGCAGATTTGCAGCTGTTCGGAGTATCCAGCACAGGCGGAGTCAGTGTCATCACGCTGCCTGGTACCTACCTATGGGGACATTGAACTGCCTATACCTGCCTATTTTAATTTTATTGGTATCCATTTTTATTTTTGAAATTTATCAGTAGCCGCTGCATTTTCCACCCTGGGCTTATACTGGAGTCAATACGTTTTCCCAGTTTTTTGTGACAAAAGTAGGTGCCTCGGCTTATATTCGGGTCGGCTTATACTCAAGTATATATGGTATAAATACCTACTAGGGTCAATATGATCAGCGGCTTATACATCTGGTAATAGAGATAAGTCAGACTGTCTGGCCCTGGCACCTTACCCGAGGGAAGTGCTTTCAACACTTCTTTGATTTTTCTCCACAGCATTTGGGGCATTAAGAGATTCAAGTGCTGTTGAGGGAAGCGCAGGGAGATTACATGAGGTCAAAAATTGGTCCAACATTTTATTGCGGTCTTCCATCCTTGATGTTAAGGTGTCAGGCGAGGCATACAGGGCCGAAAAGTAATCTTGAAAAAACCCGGATATATCATCCGGATTATAAGCCAAACCTCCTCCTGTGTCCCTGTGCGCATGAGGAGTTTGAGTTGTAGCATCTTCTCTAAGCTGTTTGACTAGTAGGGTGTGAGCTTTGTTCCCTCTGTCATAGTAACGGTGCCTCGAGTACACCAGAAGTTTTTCTGTGTGACTCAGGGCAAGGTTCTTGAGTTGATTTCTAGTGTCAACTATATTCCGCAAAGTTTGTCTAGTTGGGTGGGAAGCTGTCCTGCCCTCTAGGTCTTTCAATTTAATAAGGAGAATCTTTCTGGATATTTTTCTTTTTTATTTCAGGATCCTATAGCGATGCAACATGCTCTAACTACTGCCTTATGTGCTTCGCATACAATTGCTTCAGAAGAAATTGTTCCCGCGTTAATTAAAAAGTGTTCTAGAATTTTTTGCCTAATATCTCCTCTAGTCTGTGTTTTTTTTTAAAGGGGTTTTATCGTTACAAAGATCATGTCTCAGATTATGGGGACAGTAAAAATAAGCACTTTTGTAATTGGGTTGCATTACCTCTGTCACTTGGTTTAGCAGATATGAGCTTCTCTGTAAAACTGTCTGTTATTTCTGCTGTTGCTGGTCAGAACGCCCCCGGGGTCGATTCCTGCACCGTAGACACGCCCCCTGCACTGTGATTGGCTGGCTGACATTTCATTCAGCCTGTTGGGATACGCCCCTAGACAAGAAATGCCCCGGCCACGCCCCCGGTGCTGTGATTGGCTGCCTGCACACTGTGTTTACTCCCCTCTGAGCTGTTAAAATCGATAGTGAAACTAAGGTCTGCTGCCTCTATGTACATCTCCTGGCTTTAGGGTCAATGTTCTGGGCAATTACTGGCTGTTTAAGGGGCTTTTGCCAAGAGGTTGATTCACCTCCTCACAGATCCAGTCCTTAAGCTGCTACTTGGAAAAGAAGGCGTTCTGTTCCTCAGATCGAATGCAAGCCCCGCCTCCTTATGACATCATCATCTGTAGTGTATAACATAAGGATTCAACACTATGTCTGTATAAGCTTGTGTGGTGCAGAGCTTAGGTGATCGGCCCTGCAAGACAGAGGTTGGGAGTTCAAGCCCCATCAGTATTTTTTTTTTTCTTTTATAAATTGTACACATATGTAAAGATATGAAAATATATGTGTGAACATCTATAATTTTATTTATATACACACACAAAGCTCCCCTATATAGTGTCCCATCCTCACAGTCACACCAAGCACTTCCAGCATACGTGATACAATGCATATACATCTGGGGGATGAGACATGATATAGGGGAGCCCTGTATGTGTATATATATCATTATAGAGATTGACATATATATTTTAGGTCTCTCTACATATGTGTAGAATTTAGGGGGGAAAAAAAATATTCTGTGAGGGACTAGAACTCCAAACCCCTTCCTTGCAAAGCCAACACTCTGCCACTATTCTATCAGGCCAAGTTATTACAGGTTGAGCAGGGTCTTGTCTCAAATCTGAGTGCTTCTCCCCCCAATTTCACTCACATGTCACTGACAGCAAGCAGAGATCTTTACTTGAAGCTGACATATGTCCTTGTAGTTGAGTAAAGATCTCTGCCTGTTGTCAGTACAATTTGGGTGAACACCACTAGAACAGAAGAGCTGCTGGCTTTCAGTGTAATTTGTGTGATAAGAGATATAACAGGTGCTTGCTGCAGCTTGTGGAGCCTCAAGGCTGCAGACATAAGCATGCAGGAGGCTACAGAGCTGTTATATCCACACAACCTTCTGCAGCCCCTGCTTTATAGAAAATGATGTCACAGTTCTTCAGTGAGGGGAGACACGCCTGCTGACAGGAGACACACGCCCCTGGATTTCAAACTCAAATCTGAGAAAATTAACTGAACAGCACGAGCAGCTCAAACGATAACACCCCTTTAAGAGACTTTCATTTAATCCCCAGTGACATCTACGGGTTGGAGTTAAACCATCTTTTAAAAGGAGGGTCGCTGGAGCATGATCTGACCATGTTGTAGGGCCTATTTCTGCTGTCTCCATCTGCCTCAGAGCCAACACATTTCCCAAAAAGTCATCTACACGCGCGTGCGTTTTATGAGGAGCTGAGAGAAAGGAATACGTCTCTGTTGGGAGCACAAGTCTCCAGAGGTCAAACAGCGCGTGCTTACGAATGAGTCTTCGGAAGTCCCTAAATAATCGTTGCGGAGATGGTGATGGAGGGTTGTAAGAGAATTGGTGGCGGTCTATGAAAAAGATGTTCAATTCTCCTCCAATAATTAGTGCTGCAGGTAGCAGTGTTGATATTTTACTTATTTTGAGAAATGGAAGCTGAAATTGATTTGGGGCATATACATTACACAACACTGCACCAAATATCTTTTAGTGGTCTATTGCATGTGTAGCTCTTTTCTGACAGATGATCATGGTCGGGAGATGTTACAATGTCAATGGTACATGGTAAGGCCCAATACTTATAAAACAGTTACAATTAGTTTGTGTAACTTATTTTGTAGTTGTACCAAAACGCATTTTCCATTCCTATTAGATTTAAGGTAAACTCCTCAGCTGTTACCATTAGTACTGCTACAACCATATTATGAACAGATTTAATAGCCCTCTTTAGTCTAAAAATGTTAAGTAACTGTTCAGCCATGTACATTTAGAGGTTAAAATGTAGTATTGTCCCAAGGTCTACACAACAGTGATTTTCTGCCGTATTTTTAAGCAAAATTAGTATGTAGAATCCGCAAAAATGACTGTAAATCATCCCCATAGACCTGATTAGAACATCAGAGGTGTAGTCTTCACAGCTCAGATTTTCTGTGGTCGGATCTCAAAACAGCCGGTTTTGAAAAAAAACTTAGAAAATATCCTATATTCCGCTGAAATCCGGCAGAAATTTTATCATAGAAGTCAATGCAAAACAACAAGCAAGTAGCTGGTCATCTTGATTACGATCACCTGCCGTTTTCCCCGAAGTGTATCGCACATCTGGAGAAAGAAGGGACAAGTGAAAGTCTATGGGAGCCGGCACAGAGCATTTTAGAAGTATGCACTGATCAGCGCGGACTTCTGAGCCACATGGTGTATTGCGGCACGTACAGTATGTTCCACAATACGCCATGTGAACATACCCTTACTGATAGTTTGAATGAGCTTTGTTAACAAAAAGTTTACAGCTATAGTTTTGATACATACTATTAAACATTTCTTCTTCTCATCCAATACAGTTGAGGGAATTTCATGCACCACATACAAAGTTACCCATAACCTTAGATACCATGCTGTTTTACAGAATCCCAGCCAGCTACTTCCTGGTCAGACTGTGGGTGGGTCTACAGCAGTAACTGGCTGCCACAGACAGGAGATAAGACTCAGCAGGGAGTGACTCATCATGGTCGGATAGCAGCTTACAGTAGAGCAATTAGAGATGAGGGAACAGAAAGGTGGTTGGTAACCAATACAAATTTGAGTGCAGTAGATAAAGATTTTATCTCCTGAACACAGCAAAATCATAACAGTTTAACCCCTTAAGCCGAACACCTGAAAAGTAGATAATGACCAGAACATTTTTTTTTTCGTTTTTGCCTCCTTGCGTTTCAACAGTTGTAACTTTTTTATTTTTTCAATGACGCCGTTGGATGAGGCCTCGTTTTATTCCAGACAAGTTGTACTTTATGGGGGAATAGTTTAAATTCGCTTATAAATTGCAGAATTTTTTTTTTTTTTTTTTTTTTTTTTACACCATTCACATTTCACACTCAATAACTTGTTACATTAATTCTACAGGTTATTACGGTCGTGTGGATACCTAATATGTGTAGGTTTTCTGTGTGCAATGTATGCACAATTATTTTTTAACTATTTTTTTTTTTAATTTTTTTTTTTTTTTTATTCCCCTGAAGGGAGTACTTTTAAAATTTCTTTTTTTTTTTTTTTTTTTTTTTTTTTTAACACTTAGTAATGTATTAGCATATTCATATATGCGAATACATTCTAATCAGTGTCACTTTGACACAGGCAGTGATCAGGACACCACACAGTGTGTCCTAGTCACTGGCTCCATACACAATCAGCTGTGTCGCCACTGTAGGTCCCCAGGGCTGACTGTGCAGCTGTTCCCTGGGCTCCGTCGTGTCACGGGTGTTCCGATCACCCGACAGAGCAGGGGAACCCTTTGATTGCGCTGCCGTAACGCACCGCCGCAATCAAAGGGTTAAAGCACCGGGCTGCGGAGGTTTCCTCCACTCCCCGGTGCATGCAGGGGATGCTCTGGGATCAGGGCTGTGTAGTACAGCACCTATCTCAGCGCAGCCCGGGCGCCGCAAACTCCGGTGTCTGCAGCGACGTCTAAAGACGAACGACCCGCACCAGCCGACGTCTAAAGTCGGCGGGCGGTCGTTAAGGAGTTAATTATAGTCCTCATTCACCTTTCCCTACATATTAACAGCTAATCATTGTAGTGAGAAAACCCCTTTATGAACTGAAATCATATGGAAGCACAGATAACAACATGGTTGCTGCAAAAGAATAAAAGAATCGAGTAAAGAGATATAGACCGATCTATTTAAATGGTTATCTTTATGCCAAAGCTTATGTTCTTCTTCTGTGTGACTCTTACTGGTATATTAAAAGTTCACTATAGCAGGAAAAAACGGGTATCTCCAGCTGATCAAACTTAATGATCGAATAAGCTGGTGGCTATTTTCTTCAGGTTTTTGTTTCTGTTATGTGGAAATGTCCTTTAATTGTATGCTCATGTCGAGAGCAAAACTTCCTGTTTCAGTGCTGTCAACCTTATCAGCTCAACAAAGCAAAAAAGGGAATTGAAAATATATTTTTTCTGAAACATTTGCATGTAAACCAAATGGTAAAAACAGAGGGTGTGAGGAGAAGCGAACAAAGATCGTGGTGTTAGTGCGATCGTGAAAGGCCAGAGATGTATTTTATGGCTTTCTAAAACCTTGCTGTAAGTATTATATTCTTGCAGATCCAGCTGAAAGTGACACGGGGGAGGAGACTTAGTGTATGTGTGGGTTTTTAGGGTCCTGTTGTAGATATCATAGTGCTGCCATGTGTCTTCTAGAAGTGAACCCCTATTGATTGTCTGTAAAGTCTATATAACATAGTGTTTGTTGTACAGGTGGATAGCTGATGATTGCGTTGTATGTGGACAAAAAAACCTGTTCATAGATCAGTGGTTCCATGCACTTTGAGGGCATATTAATAGGACATGCCATCAACGTGTGATAGCCGAACACACCGCCCATCTGTACTCGGAACTCCCATAGAACAAAATTGAGAGTCGTACGCAAGCATCATCAGAACTTCGTTTCGAGCCTACACGTTCGGGTGCCTGTTCCCAAAATAGATTTGGTTCTCAGAGGTGAAACCCGCACCTATCGCACTTTGGTGGCCTATCCTATAAATACGCCACCAAAGTGCCTGGTAGGAAGACCACTTTAAGGGCTGCAGAATTTCCTCAGAAATTTGACTTCAACCATCACCCAAAAATTTGCACTACTAGGTACAGATTTTGTCTTTAATTGTGTTGCAGATTTTATTGTGGATTTTTCCACAGTGACTACAATGCCTTCTCCCTCTGAAGTCCATACAGACAAAATGGTGGTAAAATATGCACATTTGTTTTAACTCTATAATAAAAAATGTAACATTTGCTGTAGATTTCTGAGTTTTCAGTCAAGCAAAATGCTGCAGATCTTGTACAGAAAATCCACAATATATCCTTCTCATATAAACAAGGATAGAAATGCCGTTACCTCCACAGCAAATTTTCAGCAAATTGGTGTGGATTTGGTGTGAGTTCAGCACTGCCACTCTGTGTGGTGTGTGTAGAAAGAATATAAAATAAAGTGTTAAAATTATCCGTTGTAAATTTTGCTGTGGGTATGAAGCATTTCTGTAGCAGAAATGTTCAACAATAATTTTTTTTTTTTTTTTTACCAGATTTGTTGCCGATTTAGATTTTGACAAGTCTGCAGAGTATCCATCACATGGATCCTGTGGATGTTTCCTGCAGCAGGTGGATAAGATTTCCTAAAACCTTATTCACTTTGCTGGGGTGGATTTTCCATGGGGTTTCCACCCAATGTGAATATAACCTTTAAGGTGATTTATTACCTATTATTACTCTTTTTCTTGTTGTAAAACTGCTGTACAACAAGGCCTTAATGCCAAGGTGGTATAAGACCAAAAGCTTTCATAAACTTGTCAGTGGAGAGTATCTTCCATATAGACAACTGCGCAGGACAATACGTACACAGCTGCTGTTATATGAGAATAAGTTAAGGGAGGTCATAAGAAGATGGCTACACAGAGGTAGACCTTTTTTGTATTCTATTTTACGTGCCCACTGATTAGAAGTACAGCAGAATCCTTTCTCTGTGATACAAAGACTTCTTATCACCACCTCTGTTTTTTTGCTTCTCCAGTACAGACCTCAAACTAAGATGATAGTATGCACTATCCCTTATTGTGCCCGATGTTGGGTGTCTCTGCCTCTATACTACCTTTCGATTTGTCCTAGACTTCCTTCTCCATTCCTTGGTATTTACTAGGTCAGTTGTCATTTTGAGAATTAGTTGGCCACTGTACCATTTTGTAAGCTGTTCCATGTATGCCCAGTCACTATCCGGCTCCAGGTTATCTGTGCGCCCCTCGCTGCTCCTCATCTCTGTAAATGGTTTCTTCTTTGTTTTATCTATTTAAAATCTAAATTTGCAAGAAAATTTTTTGTTGAGGCACCAGTTACATATTATGTTAGTTTGTATTGTCTTATACATACAGCAGGGACTGATTTGCATGCATTCATTGACATCATTGAAATAAGTCGGAAAATGTCGGCCCACATTTACTATTGCTGTCTAACAGACCGGCAATCTGAAAAGGCGGCTCATAGTGCTGGATCAGCATGAACATCCTTGTTTAGAATTTTAGACCCAATTATCAATTGACGTACTTTCTATGCCTGAATTTTGTCGGATTTCTGCAGCAGCATGTCACATCGTAGCCAACCCCCACACACTTCCATGAATCAACATCCATTATCAGTGAAGTCGCACCCCTTTGTTGGAGTGGTCTCAAGAAGTGTAGAAAGTCCATAAATATTGCACCACTTTTTGCCTCATTTTATGACTCTCTTCTGGTGCAACCAGGATAATGATGTTTCCTGAAATGTGCTTTGGAGGTTGGTTGGTCTTGGTTTAGAGAAGTGTTCATCCAGAACTTCTTGGTTCATGAATTAAGGTTCACATGTATGAAACTGTTTAGGTCTAAAACTCACTCTTTTGCCTATAGTAACATATGGGCAAAAAAGTGAGTGTTAGACCTAAACAGGTTGATACATGTGGCCCTAAGTTCCAGGACTATACTCCCTTATGTAGGCAGGTTAGTAGGGTAGGTCAACTGTTTGGAGTTCAAGGTTGTCATTCATATCACATCAAACATGGAACACAATCATTTCCTTCTTATTTATTATATATTTCTTTCTTTCTTTATGGGATTGTCTTCTCAAAGATAATCTCTTTAATATAAGAGCAGTCATACGTTAGCTGTTCTCTTCTCTGGCTCGGAGGTTATACTGAGCAGGAGACCGCCCCTTATGACCTACTTATCTCCAAATAGGACATATCTACAGAGATTGTATTGATGTGATAGGTGCTTTAAATTTGTACAAAAATATTAAGGTGTGGTTCACCAGTCAGCTGTTATTTCTACTTGTTTTGTATCTAAAATCAATCTCAATAATGATTGCTTTTATCGTTGCAGAAAATATGGGATGTATCCATTCAAAACCCCCAACATCTCCGGTTGGAAACGATTTCAAGAGCCATCCAGTACGTAATACTGAAAGAACTATTTATGTGAGAGATCCAACGTCCAATAAACAGCAAAGGCCAGTAAGTAGATAGACAAGGAGAGCATGCATTCAGTAGCACCTCATATTTTTCCATTCTTTTCCTACGTGCAGGAATATGGGTCAACCTCTGAATGTCTAGCTGCTGGGGCGTTGGTCTTCAAGGGCTTTTACTGACTAAAAAGCAGGGACTTCTCTCTATCCCTGCATCTTTCTATACAAATATACCTCCGCTACACCTATAATGCATTGTGGATGGATCATTCTTGGAAACTTTTATTTAGTTGTAGGTAACTAACTACTCATAATAAGGAGGTCCGTTTTCTCTTGGTTAACTGGTCATGGTCTTCATTCAATTCTCACTAGGGGTAGCTTTATTTTCTGTCACTTACGTTGTAGAATAAAGCTGTTTTTAGAGAACTTGCATTATGATTTCTGCAGGACACAAATGTCCCCGGATGAGTCTAATGCAGTAAAGAGCAACCGCTCCTCTCCCGCCCGCCCACCACTGATTTAACAGATTTCTACCTATACACAGTAAGGCTATGTTCCCATGGTGTAATTACGGTGGAGTTCGGGAGCTCGCGCAGGGTGGGTGGGGGTGCCGGCTCCATAGACTTTCATTACTAGCGGCACGTATTCGCCGGTAGTACTTGACATGTCACTTATCTCACCGCTCATTAGATTGTGCGAGTGGGTTGAGGAGACGTAATCCTTAGTTCTCATTGAGAACTGTGCATTGCCGTAATGACTGGGACGTTTTTCACCCTGTATTTAGCGTAGTACGGTGCGAAATACGGGGTGAAATATGTCCCAGTTTAAGACGTGTGAACATAGCCTATGAGTATGTTCACAGGGTGTATTGCAGACATATTTCAGCACGTACTGCGTGCGCCGCTATACGCCTGAGCTTCAGAAGTAATCACTATCCAGCGTGTACTTAAAGGGGTTGTCTCGCTACAAAGAATAGCTTTCAAATTGTAGGGAACACAAAATAAAGACATTTTCCAAATATATTGCTTTGTTCCTCTGTTTTCCCTAAGGAGATACAAGTGAATTTATGACCTCCCTGGCTATTCCAGTTCCCTCAGTAACCAACCTGTAAACAATTCTCCCCTGCTGTTTGTTCAATGAGATAAGTGAGTGACATCACACAGGTCCTGGCAGTGTCCTGTGCTACTCAGCAGTAAAAAGCTTGATTTATGTAAAATAAACAGAACTGTAATTAGGGCTTTTGTTTTGGGGATCAGATAAGAAGTCCTGTTAGTAGTTTGAGAAGCTAATCTGATCTAATTAGCATCTGAAAGCACAGCATGGCAGGGAGCTGTACAAGCTTGGAGCTTATGCAAATGAGTCAGTCTGAACCAGGAAGTGACAGAGTATTTCATTCATGCATTCTCTGAAACGCTGAAGGGAGACAACTCCTTTAAGCGCTGTCACTTTAATGGGAGCTTTGAATTACTGTATTTGCAGGCCATCATTTGGACATATTGCAGCGCAATTACACACTGAAATACTCCCCACAACTACGCTGTGTGAACATACCCTAAGGCTATGTTTATATGCTGGTTTTGAACACGAAATTCAACCTGGAATGAACTTCATATTTTGTTTTTAAGATCCATATGGAATCCGGGTCCTATTTATTTGAATGGTAAATCCGCTCCACTTACACTAAATTACGCCACAGATACTTTCTGCTGCAGATTTCAGATCCACAGTGCAGAAAAAAAGAATTGGCTGGTCAGTTCATTGAAATGAACCCCTTCGGGTCTCGGGTTACTGATGTGAATTAGCCCATTGAATTGGAGCTAAACCAGGCCTGTATAACAAACGACCCGACAAACTATTTCTAGTGCAATGCAAAACAGATCACAAAAGGGCAGGGCTTGTGCCAACCCCAACCCCACATGGGTGGTTCTGGGAGTTCATGAGCATTCACAGGTTGTCAAGGGGCATTCACATGCAATTCTGGGTGGGTTCCTGATGAGTTAAGGGCGTTCCTGGGTGGTTTTAGCCACCACCTCCTGCCAAATTGTACAGGTCTGAGCTAAACCATATCCAAGGCAGCAGCAAAAACCTGCTCGTGGAGTTTTGCCACCGATTCCACGTTGGTGATTTCTGTTCGGAGCATTATAGGTAGAAATGGACTCATCTCTGATTGATCTGACGGCATGATGCAAAAATCATATCTATGCTCTCTGACATAACTTTAGATTACAATATAGGTGACAGACTGCTGGAGGTGAGGGCAGCGCAAGGAAAGTGACAAGTTCCCTTTATCTGGGTTTCTCCTCCATTTGTACTGTACTTTGTGTACAAAACCCAGCTTCAGAGGTAATCTCTGCTGCCCTGTGGACATACGCTGTGGACACACTTTGCAGGCAGCAAAAACTGCTTATAAATCTGTTCAGTCTCCTTCTTATTGATCAAATGATCGGTAGGGAAGGGGTTTTGTTAAATGTTTAGTTCCTGCTATCCCTATCCGGCCCCAGAACTGAATTTTCATGTTGCCCATTTGCAAGATATTGACCTCAGCTGTGTATTTTTCATTAAATTGAATGGGAGATCTAGAAACAACTGAGCACGCAGCCTTGTACAAGAATTTGGATACACATCCCTCTATAGACTTTAGTGCAGGAAAGTGTTTCGTATTTTTCAGAAAGATGTACAAAAGTTTGGCCACTTTTCAGTTGACCCATTGTTACTTTTTATTATTTTTATGTTTTAAAGATTTAAATTTAAAGGATATTGACTACTTTGCACTGATTATTATTATTATTTTTTATTTCCTTCCTAAATGTAAAATGAAACCACTTTCTGAATCGCCTTCATTAAAATTACCCTGACATTTTTCTGCAGTAGAGCTTGTGTAAATCCTTTTCCTGGCTGATTGTTCTGCAGTATCCCAAGCAAATAAAAATACCTCTGTTGCTTCTGTTAGGCTCTCTGCCCACCCTATACTTTCTCTCAATGTTACCTGTGGCAGCAGTAAAACGGTCAGCATGACTATATGTGATGACCCTTGTCTAGTTATGTTTTTTTTTGTTGTTGTTAAAGTGGTATGAACCTGAGCTGCTCCAGTAAAAAAGCAGATGGATGGAGGGCTGAAACTTATCTTGGCTGGAGGTTTATCTTGGTGACCTTTGCTTCCCAAGCTGCTCTGCTTTGGACGGGCTGCTGGTCCCACCGCTCCTTGGTACAATCTGCTGTCATGAACTTGTTTCAATAATGTAAATCTTATAAGATCACACTGCTGGAAAGTCTTTGATACTGTATACTTGTGTTACAGCAGCTCAGGTTCAAACCTCTTTGACACTGGGTTATGATGACCACCCACTTGTCAGTTTATTCATCCAATAGCGTAATGGCCCCTAAATTAATAGAACTGATTGTAGGGTAACTGGACTAGACAAAATCTGCTCAAAATTGGGGAACCCCAAGCTGTCAAGTTATGTTGTCAGTTTCACTTTTAAGGGGACTTGAGAGGTCCACTTGAATTAATTTGCTAGATCTTACTTCAAGCCTCTCAGGATGTCTACACTCAACAGCCTTGATCTCTTTTAAGCAGCTGACTGTAAATCAGTATAGACAGATAACTGACTCTCGTAAAGGAGAAGACTATAAAATATATCTCAATCCTTCCTGCTTATAGTTTCCTCTTTTGTGATGTCAATGATGAATAGAAGTTACATGGAACTGTTGAACTCCGGACAAAAACGGAAAGATAAAGTAACAGCCACTTGTAGGCAGGTCTGTTATGTAAATGATAAACCCCAAGAACCCACATTAACATAGCTAAGATAGCAGTGGTACATCAGACCCCTGCTTTGATATAGTCTACATCAGTCATTAGCGTAAAACCTTCTCTATGCTCAGTACTCAAAAGTCAACTTCTCATGTACTGTGGGGAAAAAAGTATTCCGTCAGCCACCAATTGTGCAAGTTCTCCCACTTAAAAAGATGAGAGAGGCCTGTCATTGACATCCTAGGTCGACCTCAACTATGAGACAAAATGAGAAGACAAATCCCGAAAATCACATGGTCTGATTTGGAAAGAATTTATTTGCAAATTATGGTGGAAAAGAAGTATTTGGTCAATAACAAAAGTTCATCTCAATACTTTGTTATATATCCTTTGTTGGCAATGACAGAGGTCAAACATTTTCTGTAAGCCTTCACAAGGTTGACACACACTGTTGCTGGTATGTTGGTCCATTCCTCCATGCAGATCTCCTCTAGAGCAGTGATGTTTTGGGGCTGTCGCTGGGCAACACGGACTTTCAACTACCTCCAAAGGTTTTCTAGGAGGCTGAGATCTGGAGACTGGCTAGGCCACTCCAGGACCGTGAAATGCTGCTTACGAAGCCACTCCTTCGTTGCCCTAGTGGTGTGCTTGGGATCATTGTCATGCTGAAAGATCTTTGTCTCATTTTGTCTCTCATGGTTGAGGTCTACCTATGATGTCAATTACATCTTTTTAAGTGGGAGAACTTGCACCATTGGGGGCTGACTAAATACTTTTTTTTTTCCCCCACTGTGACTTTGGCTAGAATTAGTATGTTAAGGGTAAAAAAAAAAAAAAAAAAGTAGTATTTCAAGCCAAGACCATCTTACGGGCTATGAAGCATTGGAATGGTTCTCTTATACTTTGGGGTTGTATGGCAGCCACGGACACTGGATAGATTATGCGGGTATAAGGAAGAATAGATTCTACTAACAAGTTCAGGAAGTCAATGGCTTATGATCTCTAAAGAACTGAAGCTAATGGTTCTAGCAAGACCATTATCATGTTTTTGAGTAGCTGCTATTGCAACAAGGTTTATTATTATTAAATAAGACTCAGACTTATCTTTGCTAAAAAAAGAAAGTTATGTTTCATAGTTTTTACCATGATACATTTAGCCAATAAACAATTATGGTGCATTCCAATTTGGTAGAAATATAGCAAGAAAAGCAAGTAAATCCTGATTCCTCATGAACGGTAAAGATTTCACGCTGATTCCAGCAACTTTCCTCACATTTCTTCACTATACCGGATAATCCGTGTTCAAAAGTACAGAGAAAATATAGTGCAGGACATATATGGTCCTAAAGGATTAACACACTTTTTTATTGTATATAACTGCTAAAACATTAACAGGACATGCAAAAAATAAGTCCATACCGTATCCTAACTGCGCGATTCTGCTTGACCCGAGGTTTCAACCTTCAATGGTTTTTCGGGCGAAAGTCAAATACCCAAACTTCATCACAATTAATGTATCATGAAACAAATACATCACAAACGAATCTATAATAATAAAAACAAAAATGCAAAAGACAATGTTTTTTTGTATTTTTATTTTGTGATTTTTCTGTTGTCTTTTGCTTTTTTCCGTTTTATCATAAAATACATAAAGACAATGCAAAATGCTGTTGTTATTGTCTTTTGTGTTTCGTTCTATGAAATAATAATGATGATGCATATCCAGTAGAGCATCATTTTTTGCTATTTAAACCTTTGTGATGGACGTATGACTTATGCTCCAGTAGAAACCAGTGGAGGGTAAAATCTTTGGTTGGGCAGAATTGCTTGGTTGAAATCAACGCTGATTTTGTTTCATGCATGTTCTCGTAAAGTTTTAGTGAGTATGTACCATAAAAGTGTGTCAATGCTTTTGAACCACAGACATTCTGCACTATATTCTTTCCTTTTGAATATTAATTATCTCGAATCCTGCAGAAATTAGAGAAAAGTTGCTGGTAATGGTGTAAGATTTGTGATTTCTGGTTCTGGGACAGTCCTTACAGAGGTTGCTCATTAGTCGTTTGAAAGCCTTAACTGCATATTAGAGGAGTTTTCTTACTACAATGATTAGGTTTTAACATGTAAGAACAGGTAACCAAAAACTTTTTCTGAATATGTTGCTTTGTTTATTTTTCTTTGATCAGGAGATAAAGAAGATTTTATCTCCTCTTAGAGCACACACGTTTTTGGTTACAACCATCTCTCTCCCCTACCTCTCCCTGCCCTCTTATCTCTCATTGTTCTAAGCTGCTGGCAGTCATTCACTCTAACCATGGACAGTCACCTCCTACAGAGTCATGGTCTTTCAAAGCCTCTCATTTAGCTAAGTAAACACCCTTTAGAGCTCTAAATCTCTTCCACTCGTTATCAGTGTAACAGGAATCGCTACCGTATGAACAGCAGAGCTGATGTGTCAATCACTGCCATAGACCCTTTCACATCCTGAACAGCATGTGTGATTGTAAAGCTGGCTGTGGCTATGAAACTGCATGGTGAAAACCCCTTTAAAGCCTGAAATACGCATAAAAATAGCAAGTTTACGGTGACTGACGTTTGTAGAAATGTATGTGTGTGTACTTCTGTTATACTGTCATGTCAACTACAGTAAGGAAGGAAAGGGGCACAGTCAGTGAGAAATCCTTACTGTAATGAAACCTCACTATTTATAACATGTTGGGTAAGTACATTTGTTTTTTCTCCCGAGAGCAATGCAAAATATGAAGTTTTGCAACCAAGAGTTTTCTATAGCTCTTTTCCGAGTACTGTTGTGGGAGGTTACATCAAAAAGTACAAAATTACATTTGAGTATGTTCAGTAGTTGTCTGTGTTTTGGTGGCTATACATTTTCAATGACTATATAGTATAGTTGGCTAACCCTGATGAGATCAGTATTCAGGGATTATATACATGTTTTGTCCTTGTGCAGCAATAGATTTCCATCCATCACCAGCCATTAAATACGATTTATTATTTTTAGTTTGGACATGGCCATGTGTATAGCCTACACTAATTATATGATACATACATACAGAGGTCCTCTAACACGACCATTGTATGTTGAAACTATATCTCTATGGAAAACTGATAATTGGTTCTGATGCCTCAAAATGTCACCCAACATAATGCAACATGAAGAATATAGAAAATTACAAGATAATTAATGCAGATAAAGCAAGTCTGTACATACAACAGAGAGCTGCTGGAAATCACTTTCTATTTTGAGGACTGGCGCTCCCTTGGGTCATGTACTCTGTGTACCTTAAAAAAGGGGGGGACGGGCGCCGTCACCTGGTGCCCCAAGGAGCTGTTTATCCTGGCACATGTAAAGAGTAATACAGGACATGTAGTACTGTAGAGAGGAACTACTGATCACTGCATGCGCTTCACTAATGATGTTTGACAAGTAAAATGTTCATAATAATTGGTTGGATCAGAGTCTAGGATATTTTATTTTGGAACCACATTTTACAGTAGTCCCTCAAGCTGTGATATTTTCAGTCTACAGTGGATTTTCCTGGAACATTCTACATTGAGTTTGCTTTCAACCATTCTACAGACACTGCAGATCTGCGGCACATGCGATTGATGGGTGATCCAACCAAATATCAAAAGCATTTTACTTGTAAAACATCTGTATTAGTGCAGTGCATGCAGTGATTTGTGGTCTAGTAGTCTGTCTACAGTACAGTGCGGTACTACATGTTCTGTACTGCTCTTTAGTCGTGTCAGGATGAGCACTTCCTTTGGGCTCCTCCTGGTCCATTGGACCTCATTTATCAGAAAGCTCTGGCAGCAAGACTGTCTTTATTATTATTATTATTATTATTATTATTATTATTATTTATTTTAAAGCGCCATTGGTTCCAGGGCGCTGTACATTAGAGGGGGTTACATACACAACATAGGTCAAACCGAGTACAATGATAAGTGATGAATGACAATTGGCACGACAGAGGGAGAGAGGACCCTACCCGCGAGGGCTTTACAAATCTACAAGGAGGGGGAAAGAGACATGAGGTGAGGGGCAGACAGATTGAGGGGGGGTGTAGTGACAGCAGGGTTATTATAGGTTATGGCCCCCTGAAGAATGGGTTTTCAGGTTGCTTTGAAGTGGTGAAAGTGGAGGAGAGTCTGATGTGTTGGGGCAGTGAGTTCCAGGGGTTGGGGGGAGGCACGAGAGAAGTCTTGGAGACGGTTAGTGAGGAGCTGATAAGAGGAGAGGCGGGAGGAGAAGGTCCTGTGAGGAGCGGAGATTGCATGAGGGGAGATATTTGGAAATTAGGGCAGAGATGTATGAAGGGGAGAGGTTATGGAGAGCCTTGTAGGTCAGGGTTAGCAACTCTTTATAGCCCATAGCAACCAATCCGAGTTTAGCTTAATTTTCCACCACAGTTTAAGAGATGGAAACTGAACTCTGATTTGTTACTATGGATAGTCTCATTGCTAGACCGCTTTGATAAATGAGGTCCATTGTTTATAAAGTACATGACCCAAAAAAAGCTCGTGTCCTGAACATAGACCGTGATTTCCAGCTTCCCATGGTTCTTTCTGATATATAAGGACTTGCTTTATATGTATTTATCTGCTTAAGTTTCTTTACTCTTCACTTTTCATTATTTTGGGGTGACATTTTAGTGGTTTTTAGAACCAATTATTAGTTTCCCCTTAGCTTGTGGTTTCCGCATTCAGTGGTATTCCCATAACCAATTGATGTTGCATGTTGAGGGATCACTGTATACTGAAAATATTGTATCATGAGGCCATTGTAACTTGAAGTTTGCACTGTACTTGATATCAGATCTGTGTAACACTAGGGTGGCTTTGAAGCAGCTTTTTTTTTTTTTTTTTTTTAATTTCAAAAACGCTTTTTTTGAAAAAAAAGAATAAATGCAGTATGCGAAAAAAACTAAGACAGAAAGTCCAAATAAAAAGGAAAACCATCCTTTAAAAAACATAGTTACAACCATCAATTTAAAAAAAGCATAAAAGTGCACCACTTCAACATCCCAACAAATCAGATACATCTTACGAAGGGCAAAGAATTACCGTTTTAAAATCAGAAATTGGGTAGGGAAAAGGGAAAGGGCCCAGAACGATATTCCCCCAACACATCTTAAGGGTATCCAAAAGGGGAAACCATCGTACGCAATAATGATTCAAAGTATTTTTCAAAAAAGGGATGGAGAGGAAAAAAACAAAGGGGAAAGGAAAGAGAAAGAGGGAAAGAGATTTGGGGGGAACGGAATTATTCAAGTGGTGCAGAGTCCAGGTGGCCAAACCGGTCCCCAAAGGGCGCTAGAAAAAGAGCACAGGTGCCTAATTTATCCTCTAGCTTTTAACTCAGAAAAGTGCAAAATGGCGGAGAGGACTGGAAGAGAGCCAAGGTCCCATGTTTTTCAGCCAGCGTACCTGTCGTCAGAGGTCGCCCAAAAGTTTCCATGTGGCAAATGTTATTACCTCCGACACCCTCCGCTTTGGTGGGGAGCAGGGGGTCTCCAGGTCGGGGATGACCTCTTTTTGGGGGCCTGAAGAAAATGGAAAGCAATGAGCATTTGTAAGTGGACATCCTATCGGGCATAAAAAGAAGGGCCCCGCCTCAGGGGTTTCCCCGGAAAACCGTCCTTACCTCCTACTAATTCTAGACATCATCCAAACCTTGTAGGGGCCCGGCAGTCCACCATACTCAGCATAGTCCCCATTTCCCCCCCACACTCCAGCAAGATTCGGCATGACGGGGAAACCCTTGGTGAATAAAAAGGGGAAATTTTATCCCACCGAGAAAGAACTTGAACCGTTTCTTTGCTTTAGAGGGATGATGCTCTATGTTAAGGGGAAACACCGGGGCCACGTTCTTGGGGGAGAAGGATTGCCCAGTTCCCCTCCCAAACTTTACAATAAGAAGGGAGTGTTCCCCATGATAAGATAGCGCTTTGTAAATAAAAGAAATAGTGTGCTAGGGGGGTATGTAATAAACATATTCTCAAAGGGGAAAAGGTCTGGGTAAATCCCCTACAAACTTTTAAGAGGCGAAAAAATGCAGAATTGGGCATTTGGAAAAAAAAAAGGGGCTACCGGCAATTTCCCCGGGAAGAATTGGAAAGGGGTAATAAGGGCCAAAATACCCCGATTTTAAATCCAATGGGGTTACGTTTAGAACCCCCCAAAAAAAAAGGTCTGCAAGCCTGGGGGGGAACATGGGTTATCATAAATTGGGGAAAAAAGGCCCATCATCTAGGGGATGTAAAAGGGGCCCATATTTTTCCCAATTTTTTTAAGGGTTTTTATAAAATAGTGAAAAGAAGGGGTATTTATTCCCTAAAACAGGGCCAATCCAGGGGAGCGTGCTAAAGACAGGGGCATAGGGGACCCGCCCAAATTTGGACCACCGTTTTGTTTGCCCCCCAGCACCCAGGGGCCAAATTCTAGAAAGCACCGCCATAAAGTATTTTTTACAATTGGGGGAAACCCAAACCCCCCCCCACCCCTTATTCAAATTAAACACTTAAAACCCCCCGCGGGGGCCATGGGGGCCCAAAAAAAGGCCTAAAAGGGGTTGGTCCTCTCCAAAAAATTGGGATGGTAAGGGGGTGGGCTGAAATAGGAAAAGTAAACGGGGTAGGGTGGTCATCTTGAGAATATTTTCTTACCCCAAAAAGAGAAACCCCTCCTACCCCACCCCCAGGGCAGAGGAAATCTTCCGAAGACGGGTCAAAAAATTTTTTTAAAGATTTAGAAAGGCCCTAGGGATCTTAATACCAAATAAGCAGGCCCCCTTGCGGGCCCGGGGAAACGGGTAGGAAGCTTTAACAATCTGAATCGGCGATCGGAAGATTGATACCCAGGGAGCTTCGGATTTTGAAATGTTGACCTTGAATTTTTCCAAACCTTCGTTAGCTCGGACAAGGCCGGCTAGAAAACAAGGGGCCATGACATAGCCCAAAAAAATCGTCGGGGGCTGAAACTTTTATTCGGTCCCCCAATCGCCCCTCCCCCCGATGTTCCCCCGGGGTTGAACGAATAGCAGACAATTTTCCCACCCCGAAAAAAACAATAAAGGTGAGGGGGGCACCCCGGCGGTACCAATTTTAAATACAAAGGGTGTCAGACAAAAGCCCTTAATTTTAAATTTACTGGTTGGGAACTTTAAAGGCCATAACCCTACACAAAAAGCGGTCCCATCCCCAGACGCCGAAAAAGCCAAAGGAAAACCCGGAAATTTTTGTCAAAAAAGCAGCTTGTAAGGTTCTTTGGATTGGGTTCTTGGTTAGGGTTCATTTAGGATTTTTTGTTCAGATTTATTTACTGTCCCAAAATGCATACTTGCTCAATTTGGGCCCTTTCAAACGTTCTCGGCACGGAAGTAAACCCCTACTGCAAGCTCTGCTTCCCTGTAGGCTATGTCCCCCTGCACACAAAGACGTCCTTTTTCAGGTTCTTCGTTTTATAAAAACCTGAAAAGCGACTGAAGCACTTTAAATTTTTATTGTAAAAACGTTCGTTGCTCCACAAAGTCTTTTTTGCTCGTTTTTTTTGGGGCTTTTTTTTTATTTTTTTTTTAAAATTAACAAAAAACCAAATGGCAACAAAAATTACTAAATTTTTCCTTTTTGTGAAAAAAATACTTTTTCAAATGTAAAACTGGCTTTCTGCCCAAAAAAGTTAAAAAAAGCCGCAAAAATTGCGAAAAAAAAGTGGCAAAAAACAACCTCAGAGCTTTTTGAAGGGGATGGAAAAAAAAATTTTTTTTTGAATGTTTTTTAGGAAAATTTGATTTTTCGTTTTTTTTTTTTTTTTTTTTTTTTTTGTAAAATGTTAGACCTTCCTAGGACAGCCCCCAAACCTAGTAGCGGATTTTAAAAAAAAAACCCCTTTATTATTTTCTATTTTGAAAAAAAACTAAACGGAAAAAAAAAACAACTAAATTTTGCATATTATTATTAATGCCCCTGTAACCAGCCCAAAGGGAAATTTAAAAAAAACCGTTAAATAAACTGGAGGAAATAATTGTGCCATTTCGTAGGGTCATTGTGGCTGGCAGAGTTGTGTGCACATTGCCTGACGTATTCCAGCTGGCTTGTTTACATCGCCGGTACATGGGCTGAATTATGGATGTATTTTCATTATTCTCAACCCTGAAATTTTGGCTTTCCCGTTTCAAAAACTGATGCCTTAGCAATTATATTTTCAGCAGATTGCTTTCATTTCCCAGCACAAAATAGGAACCACTTCCATTTTTCCAGAGGAGCTATACTTTTCTATTTTGCAATAATTACCTATGCCATTTATTTTATCATATGGCTTATTAATGCGCCTCAGAAGTTAATGTTTTCAATTCAACCTACCGTTCATACAGCCATTGGGTATAAAAAAAAAATATATTTACTTGCTTGTCACGTTCTGAACCATTCTGAATTTGCATTTGGCAAATGAAGGGCTGGAGAAGATTTTTTTTTTTTTTTTAGGTAACTTTTAGAAAAAAAATGTTTGACCATTTATATATTTGTATAGTTCCTTTATGCATAGTCTTCACTCCCTGTTCATTCCTTATGATTAAGGTTTTCCAAACCTCGTCTTTGGTGGCCTCCCTTGGACTTTTTACAGATCCATGGAAAAAGGGTTATGACCCATAAATCTTGCTGATTTATTTAGCAATAGTGCAACTCCTATTAATTTGTTCATTTAAAGGGAACTGCACTATTGTTAGATAAATCAGCGAGATTATGTCCCTTTTTCTTGACTAATTGTCACCTTTAAATACACGGCAAGGTCATGCTCACAGTATTTTGGGACTAACACGGAGTAGTATTGATGGATTTCCTAGCAAAGGGTATCATGATCACTGGGGCATACTATGCTTCACTGATCCAGAAATTGCAGGAGCCCATCAGAAACAAGAGAAGTGGCGTGATCACCAAAGGTGTCCGCCTTCGGCAAGACAATGCACCAATTCACAACTCACATGTTGTCCAAATGGATGCGTGCTCCCCTGGCTATGAAATTCTACTGCATCCCCCTTTATTCACCTGACATCGGACTTCCACCTCTTTCCAACAATTCTCCCTTCTGGGAATTAAAAAAAAAAAGGAAAAATATAAAAAGTGTAAAAAAAAAAAAATAATAAAAAATAAAAAAAAAATAAATGTAATAAAAAATAATTGTGCATACATTACACACACACACAAAAAAAAACTACACATTAGGTATGTACACAACCGTAATAACCTGTAGAATTAATTTAATAACTTAAGTGTTGAATGTGAATGGTGTAAAAAAAAAAAAAAAAAATTAAAAACAAACAAAAAAAAATCTGCAATAATTTCCAAGTGAACTTAAACTATTCCCTCATAAAGTACAACTTGTCCCGAATAAAATGAGGCCTCATACAACTGTGTCATTGAAAAACTAAAAAAGTTACAACTGTTTTAAACGCAAGGAGCAAAAACTAAAAAAATGTTGGTCAATGAACTACTTTCAGGCCTGGGGCTTAAGGGTTTAAAGTAATTCAACCCCCTTGGACGTGGTTCATGGCCATTAGAAATATGTTTAGCTTGTGAGCCACAAGTGCAACTAGTCAAATGACTAGCAGACCGTGTGCATGGCTGGATGTTTATAGGGTCCCTTAAAAATAGGAGGATTACAAAGTATCTGTGAAGAAACATGGCAGCGTTTCCCTTCCGTTATGGTTACCATCTTAACATGAACTTGCTATTTCTGTAAAGGACAAACAATAGACCTATATTAGTCTAGGCAATACAGTAATAAGATAAGAAAATATAGGTTTAAAAAAATGGTAGTATACCATCTATAATGCTGGAGGTACTGTGACTTATATTTTTTTAGGGGCCGTTAACACTTTGTTTTTATTTCCATACATAAAATACATCCAGATACTGTGAACGGGTATGTTCAAATGACTGATGTGCAGAGCTGAAAATTGCAGAGCTGAATCGGTGTGGAATCCTCATCTAAAATTCGCACCAGTAGGTGCAGAGTTTGGATTTGTCTTTGCAGATTTTAAGCCTCCTACATACTACAATGTAAGGATTCAACGCAGAATCGGTATGTAAATTTTATTTTTTAAGCACTGCAAATAAATCCACGATGAGAAAAAACAGCATTGTGTGCACAACACCACGGATTTTACATTGGAAATAATGAGAGAAGGATTGCCATCAGATTGGACGCAGATTTTAAGGCGGAATCTGTGTCCAAATCCATTGTTTGAACATACACAAATATCTTCACTGCTGTAGATAACGAGAAATTAAACTACTCTATTTGCCAAATGAACTCATGCTCTTTGCAGGTTGCAAAAACATAATGGACTACACTTATGTGTCTGGTACAGAAAGCACATGTGTTCGGCAAATAAAGAAAACCTAGTCCAAATAGGACTATGTTCATTCTATTATTCTTATGGTTCTATATGTCCAGGTCCCATATGTTATAGTATCCAAGACAGAGGCAAAAATGAGGTGTGAATGGCCCCTTAGATCAGTAATCCTTATAAATCAACTTTTAGTTAGATGGTACTGGGTTCATTCTTGGAAGATTTTTGTTCCAGAACTTTCTGCAACATTCTTATACATCTGATACAGATTTATAAAAAATTAGTGCTCACATTGTAAAAAGTTGCATTCAAGTAATAAGTCTGCCACATGTGACCATGCGGGTATACCGGTAGTTGCTGTATGTTCTGTAAAGATTTTTTTTATTAAGGTTTGAAAAACGACATTCTCTACTACTCTTTCCTGGGGGAAAACAATAAATTCTTTGTTTTACGCTAAGAAATGATGAGGTAAACTTTGGAAGAAAACATAAGTGTATGCCTGTCTGTGCAGTCTGCTGTATCATCACTGTTGTTGGACCTTACACGTGTTTCTTGGGTGAAGCGCATTTTCTACGTGCCAAGGGCCGCAAGCTTCAGGGCCAGAAGATAAATTGTAGTGTGTTCATGTGTGATGTATCTGGTGAACCTTCTGATGTAGACCGGGCTTTATTTAAATATGGAAATGATTGCAATTGGAGTAATTCACAGAATTGCTGGGTGAGGCTTCGTGTTCAACAAACAAGAGTATGTGAAGTTAGATATGCCGCGAAAGATAGTCTGTGCCATATACACTTTGGAGAGACAGGTTGCATGTTACCATGTGAAGTGGAAATATGGGTTGGCCAATACAATGTCGCTTGGGAACCCTTTGACTTTAGTGTGTGAGGTAAAATTTGATAAATTTTTGTCTGTAAATATAGAGCATTAAAGAAGCATCAGCAAACTGCGCGTCGGGGCGGCACGAGGGTCATTTTTTTTTCTTCACTCACTGGACATATTGTGGTTAACTATTATTTGATATTTACATTGATTCTGTTATATATATTTTTGTACATAGCATTTATTCCAGTGTCTGTTTTTGTCATTTCTGTGACCCTAGACCCTCGTGCCTTTGTTTTTTTCTGGGTGCAGTGTACTTTGCTGTTTTTGGATTTTTGTTTGCATTATTTTGAGTTATTTTGAGTTTTTTAATCGTGAAATAAATTGATTTTTTTACATTTTTGTGTTAGATTTATTTTTTTTCGTTTTTTTTGTATTTTTATATAAAATTTTCATCAAAGAAGATAAAAGCCAAACAATAAATTCACATTTCCCTCGAGTCTGTTCACGCAGGAACATAAAGCAAATCAAAGATACACTTTGCATGCTGTACAACATATCATATGATACATAGCATATCATTATCACATATCTGTGTAGAGGGAATGTCTCAACTTCATACAGACCCGACATAAAGGCCAATACATAAAAACAGAAATGACCGAACGCAGACAAAAGGGGGAGGGGATAAACAACACTATCTAAGGCATCAACATGTCTAACTAAAAGGTCATGGCAACATTAGACATTAAATATCATGAATCTTTTACATAGGCATCCAAACAGTCCATGTCAGGTGAAATTTATCTATAGTAATTATTTTAACATACCTGATATGCTCTAAGGACCTTTATATCTCTCAAACGATTCAAGAACATCACTCCAGTTTAAGGAGATCTGTTCTCCTTCCATAAGAAGAAATCATACATTTTCGTTTGCAGTGAGAATTGTGTAAGAGCAACTTCTGAGTCAGGCTTTTTCAACTCTCTTACCTAAATTCAATAACAGATAGCCGGATCTAGGTTGTAACTGAATTCCAGGAGGTCTTTAACAAACTCGAGCACAATCTGTCCAGAGTTTTTGAATATGCACACCCCCATCCCCCCCCAAAAAAAATTGATCACAACATGGGCTCCTGGAGCGTTAATTACATTCGCCAGCAAAGTTCTGGTGCTTATGCTGGATCCTATAACAAAGCAGGCGTGTGGTACCATAACATTAGAATTTTTTCATCTGAATTTTCTTTGTAAACGCTGCATAGAGATGATTAAAAGCTCTTCGCCCAAAATTTCCCCAATCCGGGGGGATTTTCCTCCCCAAAAAACCGCCCCATTTCATTTTTGGAATGCCGGGGAATACTGGGGGGGGTTAAAACATCGGAAAAAAACAATTCAACCCCCTGGTAAGGGTTTCAGTTTACAAAGGTAGTTCGTTTAGTTGGATTAGACACCACTGAAGGTGGGGGTGTCTGGACAAAAAAATTTGAAATTTGCAGGTATAATAGTACTTTTCTGCGGTTTTTCAAAGTTGCTGCAAGCTGGGGAAAGAAAGTATGGGCTTGTGCGGCGACCCCAATGTCAGCGAAGCGGAAAAAGCCCCCCTCAACAGGGTTTAAGGATAAAGAGCCCATCCTTCCGGGGGGGAAAATGGGGTGAACAAAAAGGAAGTCATAGGAGAAATAGAACAAAATTTAAATTTCCCCCCTACCTTGTTTTCCAAAACCACCTAGTGAGCGCAATGGGGCCCAGCACGGGGTGTCAAAAAATTTTTTTTATCTGGGAAAATAGCCCCAGACGGGGGTTTGGGGTGTATCGGGGGAGCCATAAATTTCTCTATCTCCATCCTTTTTGGGAAATTTCCCTAAAGACCAAGCTGGGTTCCTAGAAATTGCAAAAGCCATAATACTATTACATCCGGAATGCCAGCCCCCCCCCCCCTCTTTCCCGCTACCATGACCCTTTTAATTCTTTTCTTTTATTAACCATAAAAACTTTTAAAAGGGGTTGGATACTTTTTAGGGCTTTCAATGGGATTGGGATTGGAAAGTCCAAAAAATATACAATTTGGGCATGATGGGTTTATTTTTAAAGTGTATCCTGCCTAGGGGGAAAAGGGGGGCATGGGGGGTATTTTTTTCAACAAATTTCTAATGTCAAATTTTTATTGGGAAATTCCCCCTTGAAAATGTGGAAAACAAAAGGAAAGGTCGGGGTTGAGCAAGTTTTTTAAAATTGCGGGGGGTCTCCATTTGAAATTATAATATTTTTCGATGAGTAAGGTCACACCCCGGAAAATTTTGAGGGGAGGGGGCCCTCATTTTTGGGGGGTATTGTTTTTATAGCCCGATAAAGGTTCGGGAAAACCTATGCCAGGGAATGAAAGCTAGGAAAGGGAATTTGGGGGTGTTGAAATTTGTTAGCATAAAAATCATCTGCAAAAAGCGATACCCTTAAATTCCCTTTTCTTTTTTTAACCCCCCCTAATTTTTCCCCAAAATTCCCCGGGCACCCGGGCCCCGGGGGTTCAGAAACCAAAGGAACGAAAAATTAAAGGGGGAAAAGGGAAAACACCCCTGTCTTTTTTCCATTAAACATTTTAAAATTAAATTTGGGGCAAAACTTTTTAGGGATTTTAAATTTGAAGCTTTTGGGGGGGGGAAAAAAGTACCGAGGCCTGAAAAAAAAGCCCTTTTTTTTCCCCAAATCCCTGGGACCCAAAGCCTTTCTTTTAGTCCGGTTGGCGGTAAAAGGCCTTACTGCATAAAGGGCTTTTTTAATAAACCCTGATTTTCCAAACCCTATTGCCGCACAACGTTCTTTTCACCTTTTCTGGGTTTTAAATCCCCCCCCCCCCCCCCTTGCCCGCAGAACCCAAACCAACTTGGTCTTTTTTGCCAAGGTGAGGGAACCTTTAATTCCCAAAACCTTTTTACCCCAATATTTGGTAAAAAAAATTTTAAGTTCTGCTTTTAAATTTGAGAATTGGCCCTTTTTAGTTCGAAAAAAATCCATGGCACCCTTTTTTTTGGTTTGGGGAAATTAGGGATATGAAAGGAGTTTTGGAAGGGAAAAGTCAACCCTCCCCTCCATTAAGAATTAAATTTTTTAAAATTTTTTCAGCTGGTGGGGGGAGATTTGGGGGCCCAAAAAATTGATTTTTACTTTTTAAGTCGGGCCATCGGGCCCGGGGGGTTTCCCGGGGGGCCGGGTTTTAAAGACCCCCTCCGGGTCCTGGGCCTATTGGGGGAAATTTTAGGGAATTCACTGCCCTTCCGCGAAAAAGCCCGGCAAAAAATTCCCATAAGGGAAAAAAGTTTTTTAGCACTTCTTTTTCTTCCCCCCCTTCATCAGGGGCCTAGGTTTTGGGTAATAAATAGAGGGGGGTTTAATAATCTTGGAATTTTTCCCGTTTTCAATGTGGGTCAATTTTAAACCTGCCCAAATTATTTTCCCTGAGTGCTTGTTTTTGTTTTTCTGTCCATGGTCATCCCTAAACTCCCTGCCAGAAAAAGTAGGGCGACTTTTTACCCCTCTCAAATTTTAATCTTGCCAAAATTTTAAAGCGGGCAATTTTTTTGGTTTTTTGTTTTGACCCCAGAGCCTTAAGTTTCAAAAGGGAATTTCCAAAATTTTTCCAAAGAGTACCCGGGTTGGGGTCTAGCAGCCGGGACGTTTCCCAAAAACAAAGATTTGGTTTTATGGAGCATGACTCTTCTTTTAAGTTTGCTTTCTTTTTTTCACCCCCTACTGCCTATGGAAATAAAACCAAAACCCCGGGAAAAAAAACTCCCTTGTGAGCCTCCCACAAAAACACGGAGATGACACCAAAGTTCATTAATAAAAAGAATTTCTGTGATATGTTTGTTTTAATTTCCCCCCTCTCTTTTGGGGGTTTTTTTAAGGGAAATAGTTTCATTTAAAACCCCCAAAGGGGAAAAATTCCGGATTGTCGCTACCCCATTTTTTAAGGGACAAAGGTTAGGGGGGCATGACCCGCCCAAGGAAATTTGTTTTTTGTCGCTTTGCTATCAGGCGCCGCGGGGGCGGGGTTTTTCCCCCAAAAAAATGGGTCTACCCCGGGAAGGGGAAATTTAAATGTGGGGGGGCGAAAAAAAAGGGGGTTTTTAAGAGCGGCCCGGGGATGTTTTTTTTTCTCCCCGGGTTTTAAACAAGGCAAAAACCCCCAAATTTAAAATTTCCTGAAGTTCCTAGAGATTTGGTTTGAGTGGTGAAAAGGAAAAAAAAAGGAAAAACCAGGGTTTGTCCTTTCTGCTGTGTCAAAAAAGAAAAAAACCCCCAAAAAAAAAAAAAAAAAAAAATAAAAAATTTTTTTTTTTTTTTTTATTTTTTTTTTTTTTTTTTTTTTTGGTGCTTGATTTGGAACATAAACATTACATAGAGGGAAAGGTGCTCCCGATATGTTTCCTTTTAAAATTTTTGTAGCGGCCGTTGTCATCAATTAAAGGGCTGTTGCACCAAACAAGGGGAAAAAATTTCCTGCCAAAAAATATTGGGGCCCCCCCAGCCCCCTTCCGCGTTTTGGGTGAAAATTCGCAGTTGGATATTTAAAAAGTTAGCAAAAATCTGAAAATTCCCTTCCTTGTTTAAAGTGGGGTTTCTTGGAAATAGAAACTTTTCCCCTTTAATTTTGTTTAAAAATTCTGTTTCCAGTATTCTAAAGTTTATATCTGAATTAAGGCCCCTTTAAAGTTCTAGACCCCTAAACTTGCCCTTTTGATGTAGAAGTGTGCGAATACACCTCGCAGGCCCCCTATTTAGATTTTCCCTTAAAAGGGCAGGGTTTCCGAATGGGGGGGGGGGGGGGGGGGAAAACAAGGGGCAACACATAAAACCCCAAATATCCAGGTAGAAAATCATTCCCCCGGGGCAGAAAAAACCCCAAGGGAAAAATCCCCCAGGCGGGGGGAAAAATTTTAGAGTCCCCCCTTACCCAAAAAAAAAACAAAGGAAACTCCACTTACCACACTCTTTTCCCCTTTTCCCAATTGAAAAACAAAAAAGAGAAATAGGATGGCTTTTTGGGGGGCTCAAAAAATCCCCCATGAGGGTGAGTGTCAGGGACCTTTTTGGGAAAACTCCCCCGAACCCCCCGCCCAAACCCAAAATTTTGAAGGTTTTGGGCCAAGACCCCCCACGAGAGAGAAGGCGAACGGGAAAAAAGGGACAGGAGGAGGGAAAAAAGGAAAAAAGGAAAGGGAAAAAAAAAAGGGGGTTTTGGGGGAAAAAGGGGTGTTCATCTCTCCCCCCGCCAAGGCAACCCCAGGGGAACAAAGGGTTTGCTTTTGTGTTTGGAAAAAATTTAAAATTGCAAAAAAATTCTTTGAACCCGGGAAATCTTACTAGTAAAGGAACATTTAGCTACCCCCTGTGTCTAAGACCAAAAAGGAAAAAACCCCCGAACCCTCGGTCCCCTTTTTAGGTGGGCCCGTCTAGGCTTTTCCCCCAGGTGGAAAGACCCCTTCATGTTTTCCCCCCTGGCCCCTGCCCCTCTTTTGGCAACTTGTCGCCCCACACCCGGGTTGGGGAGGTTGGGGGGGAAAACTGCAAAATCCCCCTCTGGTAGCTAAAGGGGCCCAATTTTTTGGGGCGAAAACAAAAAACGGGGCAAAATCCGGGGGATTTTAAAAAGGGGGCCCCTCATGCCCTCTTTTTGACCAAAAAAAACAAAAAAGGAAAACCCCATCGGTTTGGCAATTTTTGTAGCTTGAGTCCCCTTGAAAGCGGGCCCTAGGCAATTCTCTTATGTAAAGTCTTTGAAAGAGAGGTTTGGAAATAATTGGACCCCTGGGATCCTTTGTATTCGACCATTTTTTTAAAAGGGGGGGCCTTGGACGTTTTAAGTTCTTTTTCTCAAAAAATTTGGGGGCACAAATGCATCCCCGTTTGGGTTTTTTTGGGAGATTTTTGGGCTTTAGGGGCTCATGCGGGCCCTCCCCCAAATTTTTTTTGGTGAGATGGGGGTTCCCCCAAAATTTTAGTTGAAGAGGGTATTTTAAAAAAACGGGAAAATTTTTAGCACCCTTTAAATTTTGTGAGGTTTGCGTTTCCCTAAAGTTTTTTCGCCCCCACTTTTTCCCAAATCCTCCAGATTTTTCGGGTTCAGTATCTTTCGGGGCCCTTTTTTTGAGAATGACTTGGGATGCGAAATTGTAACATTTCACCCGAATTTATCATGCTTTCTCTAAGGTTTTTAACTCTGTCTCAATTCCTTTGAGGCAGATCTAATTTGCGGCCTTTTTTGTTTTCCCGGGATGATTTTTAACTTCTGCCACTTTTTTGTGAAAATCCTGTAAAAAGGGTACTGAAATCAAATAGGACTTTCCCCTTTTGGCCCTCTGTTTAGGTCCGCAGTCGCGGGGGCGGCGGCACCCGCCATGGGTTCAGGCGAGGGCCAATGTTTACCCGGGGGAAAATTCCCCGAACAAGGGAAAATTTTACTAGAAAGCCATTGGGCCCCCTTTTTGGGGTTTGGGGTTGAAAAAGTAGCTTGGTTTAGATGGGGGCTTGTTAGCTGGGTTTTAGCTTTTTCGGGGGTTTTTTACGGGTTTTTGGGGGGCATAGGGGAAAGGTAAGAGTGTCGCGGGGAAAAAGCAATCTTTTATTCCCCCAAGGGTGGATGTTTTCAAAGGGGTGGGGTTTTCCCGGCACAAAACCTCCACTAACTGGGTGATGGGGTAGGGCTCCGTTACCCGGTGCCCAAATTGTTTGGTGGTTTTCAGGGGGGGGGTTTCACGCTTTTTTCCCTCTGCTGTACTTTAAAAGTGGGAAAGAATTGGGGACACAAGGGTCCTGACAAAGCCCATATGCATTTGGGAAAAAGCCATAATAATTTCCGGCAGAGACTTGTGGCCGAACCCTTTAATTTTGATGTCCGCGGGTACGACTTTTTTGGGGTCCCTTTGGGCCCGGGTTTCAAAACGTAGAGTTAACCAGAAAAATAAGTCCCAAAAAAGGGCCCCCCCAGCCCTGTGTAGTGGAGGATAATGCAAAATTCCCCTCCCGGCCCTGCACTTTTAACAAGGCCCAATTAGACTATTTAAACGTCCCCGGGAAGTCTGGGTTTCCCCCAACAATGACCCCACGTATACCCGGGTGCAGGTGGGTAATACGAGGCAAAAATTTTAGTTTCCGGGGGCTTGAATTATAAGGCCCCCTCCAAGGGGAAAGGGGGTTTTTATAAGTATAAGGTGGATGCATCTCTCCCCCAAAATTTTTCCAAGGCGCGCGTTAGTTTTTCCTTTCCCCAGGTCCCCCACTGTCTCCCGGGGGCTGCATACTCCTCACCTGGGCCCCGCAGGCAGGGGGTTGTTCTCAGGGCCCCAAGATGGCGGTTGTTTGGTCCCGCGGTGCCGCGGCGGTCTCCCTTTTTCCGGGACCGGGGCCAAAGGTCTCGCTTTGTGGTGGGCCGGGGGAGGGGCCCCGCTTTCCTTTCCCCACAAGCCGGTGAGGGCCAATGCCTCCTGTGCTTCGTGCGAGCAACGATCCGTAATTTTGGCCCCTGTGCCAAAAAAGGGCGGGGAAACCCCGCCGGGCCCCCAGAAAGGGCCGTGCGTCTTCTAATTTCCGGGCCTTTTCTAGATCCACCACAGGTTGGTTTAGGCCGGTTCCTTTCCAAACCCCTCCATTGTCTTAGGGGTTTTAAAAATTAAAAAGGCCCAGCTGCCGGGTTTTTAGTGCGCACGCCCCAAAGATTAAAAGACGAGGGGTTCACGGGCTGTGCTCTCGGCATCCTTTTTCCCCGGGTTCTGGCCACGCCCCCATTTTTTTAGTTTTGGTTTTTGGTTTTGGTTATTCAATTCTATTGATTATTTTTTTTATAGTTAAAATTTCCCAAATTTCCCCCCAATTTCCAAAAATTTTTCCCCCCACGAAATCTCCCCCCTCTCACAGGGCCCTTTTCCCCCGGGTCCCCCTTATCGGGTCCTCAACCCCAAAACCGTCTCCAAGACTTCTCCCGTGCTTCACCCACCTTGGAATTGTGGGCCCCAAAAAAATCAGGGCTCTCCCCCTTTCCCCCAAACTTCA
>JAODAL010019518.1:0-71803 GCA_025379985.1 Phyllomedusa bahiana | reverse complement strand
CCGGAGAAATGGTAAGAAAATGTGACGCAACCCATTGCCAATCAGCAGAGGTTCAATTCTGATACAGTGGTGAAAATTTGCTAATGCAGATCTATTAGCAGCGGCAAGTGACCATATATCTGCTTTGGAGCCCTTACGCAGCAGTGTTTGCTATACTCTTTTAGACGCACTCTGGGTCCTTTTGGCAGTGAGCTGCTCCACTGTAGCTTGTCTGCCCATCCATGCACACCTTCATAGCAGACATTCACCTCTCACATCAGTGGCACGTGGTGCTCTGCACTTTCCACATCGCGTACTCACAATGGCGCCATTTGTCCACTAACAATACTTTCACCACAGCAGCACAGGAACCGTTCACAAACTGGAAAGTTTCAGAAATGCTGCCACCCTTGCCTCAAAAACTGATAATCATCCCTTTCTGTAACTGAGAAAATCACCCCTTAACCCATGTGTAATGTGTGGGCAGACAGACTACAGCACACCTTTATTATCCACCAAGCCAGCTCATCACACGATGACTCCCTTCAGGGGCAGAGTCAAAAGTAGGAAGTGGTCATAATAATGGGACTGAACCTCTTCCTAACGTCAGTGCAAAGAAAATGAAGCCAAGGTTCTGGCTATGACAATTTCAGTAAGGCAGAAACGTGATGAGGTCCAGACATGGGGAGCAGTCATGGATTGCTATTCTCTGCCAGATACGGCAACAGCCAATGCGACAGAACAAGGAGGGTGCAGCGACGCATCCCAACCCAGACACCAGGAATGACTGCAACACAGAGCCGCAGTGGACAATTTGTTTTAAATAAGAAATAAAATACAATTACATAAAGTCACAGAAAACAATCAATTTAGGAGAGATTTAGTGAAAAATATGTAAAAATCTTAAGCTCTATAAATGCAGACTGTAGACATTCATACACAGAGGCCTCAGAAGCAGGTCACAGGGGCTGTATCCTTACCCCATATCGGTAAATCATCTATGTACATCTGATACCAGTAGTGGTTCTTAATCGCATACACAAATGCGTCCCTCTTAGCCTTGTCCAGCTCAATCTCACAATAGGTTGCTTGCATAACATCCTCTGCAGAAAACAAAACAGATTTTAGGACACGATGGAAGTTCAATACTACGGCAGGCATCCTCAGACTGTGGTCCTCCAGCTGTTGGGAAACTACAGCTCCCATCATGCATTTATATAATCGATAACAGTGGGAATGATGGGAGTTGTAGTTTCCCAAGAGCTGGAGGGCCGCAGTTTGAGGATGCCTGACCTACGGGGTCAATACACTTTAGCACTTCAGTGAAGAGAAAATGCACAAAGCAGAATGCAGCTTCCAGAGTTCCCTAGAGCCGATGTGGTGGACCCCAACCTCAGTGCTTTCATACCCATGTCCACATAGCAGTCAGTTAATTCACAAAATATCATTATTTTATGTGCTTATACTTGTTAGGAGTAGCCTTATAGGGAATTCCTTGTTTTAAAACCCCATTCACAATCCTTCAAAAAGATGCAAAGGGCTACAATAATTTTTCAAAAGCTTTACTTTCATATTCAACTGGTGCATATATAAAACATGTACGAACCAGGGCTGTGGAGTCGGAGCCGTCATAAAATGGACCGACTCCCAAAATATATAATTAGTTGGTCCAGTTAGTTTGATGCAAAGAGCAAGAGGAAAGTCCCCGGCCAGTGCACTGCTCCCATATCTTCAGTCTCATCACGAGGAGTGTCATTGTGACATGGAGCAGGCAAAGCGCTGCCCCAGGGGAAAAGATTCCACTCCCATGGAAAACAGATTTCAGCAAAATGTTTCACCTGCTTTCAAAGAAGTAAAGAGTTCAACCATTCATCAAACTGACTGTGGCTGAGGCAATTCCTTTATACCCTGACATTGTTAGAGATGTTGGCCCCTGTGGTCACCCTTTGCCCCCAAACCCCAAAGTTAGTGTAAGAGGCCGGTTCCTAGCGGGAAAATTTGAGATCAGATGTGAGGTCATGTATCAGGATCTGATGGAGGCAATACCTATTTCTCAGAAACAAATTCAGAGACTCCACAAATTTTCCCCTGCATGTTTTGCATATTTACAATTTTTTTGTGTTTCTAAATCATAACCAATAAATATATTTTACACTGACAAGCAAAATGGTAACATGTTTTGAACTTGTGACTTTCAGGCTTCCATATCTCACCATCCACTAACCCCTTTTAGGTACTGTAATTTTATATACAGTCATCTTACCTATCTTATACATAAATGTTTACTTGCAAGTATTTAGGATATGCTAGTTCTGCAGATTCTTTCCTGTAACTGCATTGTTTACTGTTTTTATTATTTTGTTAGTATTTGGGAAATCCACCTTTGGCTTCCAATACTGCCTGAATCCTTCTGGGCTCTGGATCAGATTCAAGCATGTTTTAACCAAAACCTGATCCCAGGTCTCTTCTACACATTCACAATGTTGGTGCAGACTGGACTTGGATACAAATACAGCTTTTTCTTCAACTCTACCCACAAGTGTTCAAAAGATCAAAACATTGTTACCCTTCTGCTTGTCAGTGTCTGTTCTACCTAAATAGCTTGATGATTGTATCATAAGGTGATAAGCAGCCTGATGTTACCATTTTACTACAGTAAAGTTATCACTTAAACATGCGCCGTGTATGAGGGAGTCAGGAGTCGGAGGTTTGGGAAAATGAGGAGTCAGAGTTTTGGCTTGCCGACTCCACAGCCCTGGTACGAACACTTATGGCAATATCAAATGAATGAACAAGCAAGCACTTATCTTGGTGGAAAAAATACCTTCTCGTATGGTTTTGTCTCAAACTGTTTTCGTTAGAAGCCGAATGGAGAGGAGCGCGACGTTTCAGAAATGATTCTTTCCTTTCTCAAGCCTTGGATGAGGGAGATGATGTAGGAGAATGAGGCTTGAGAAAGGAAAGAATCATTTCCGAAACGTCGCGCTCCTCTCCATTCAGCTTCTAATGAAAACAGTTTGGGACAAAACCATACGAGAAGGTATTTTTTCCACCAAGATAAGTGCTTGCTTGTTCATTCATTCATTGGCTATTGCCATGGGTGTTCGTACATTTAAAGTGTTTTATATATGCACCAGTCGAATACGAAAGTAAAGCATTTGAAAAATTATTATTGTCGCCCTTTGCACCTTTTTGAAGCACACAATTGTTTTCTTGCACTGATCTCAGGGCTTTGGGGGAGGGAGAGCAGTGGCATGCAATCAAGCCATTGGTCTCTTATATGCAACACAAGACCATCAAGCCGGGACAGCTGCCCTGCAAGCTTTGTGGCCAGGGCTTAGGCACAGAAGTGGCATGGGATCAAAATTAAAGTTGCTTGATTCAACTTCTGCTTCCAGGCCAATATTTTACTGAAGCAAAGACTAATTTCTAGATGAAAGGCCCTCATCATACTATAGTGTTTGCTTCTGTTAGTGGTGTAGCATGTTTGGACCAATCCTAAAATTAATAGGCAAAATGAACTGTTCCACTACTGCCTATTAGGCCCTGTTGCCATCTCTGTCGTAGTTCCCAATCAAAGCGTCGATCGTGTCCAAAATCGACTAAAAAAAAAAAAAACTGCCTATTGGCGAAACGCGTTAGGACGTGGTGACTAGCGGCGATTGTACCCCCCATATCCTTATCAGATGGGTAAATACTATGTTATTGTTGGGCTGTATATGGTCTTTTAGTCTGCCTTGTACTTTTGTTGCCCAGATTTATCTTCTGTGTGGGATCTTTTTGCATCCTACCCGCTGCAATGCTTTGGGAGTGCAGATTTAGTTAGGGATATTAATTGTGGGTTGCTATGGGAATAGACACTGGTCTCTTAGGGGCCGTTTACACGGCACAGGACAAATACCGGCCGGTATTTGTCCTGTTTTGCGGCCGTCCCCACGGTCACGGGGGGGGACGGCTTTTCTCCGCGATGAGAGGAGAACAGCCCTCCCCCCTCCCATAGACATGCACATATTCCGTCGGGAAACCGGACGGAAGATGGTGCATGTTCTATGTTTTGCGGCGGGCCGCCGGCGACAAAACCGCCGGGCGGAAAACCCGTGCAGTGGGGACTGCTGCACAGGTTTTTCATAGAGCACAATTGTGCTCATTTTCGGCCGGTTTTTCAGGCGGTCTGAAACACCGCAAACCGGCTGAAAAACCGGCCGAAAACCCGTGCTGTGGGGACATGGCCTTATGTTTACTATAACCATTGGTTAATACTTTCTAAACCATAACATACCCTTACATCTCTATACACATTTGTATTGTAAATAATACTGCTCCTGTTTGTAAGCGGGTGTTTTGTGCCGTTTTGTCCCCTTTCTTGTTGGTTCCCTCCTATACATGTTTGTCATTTTTGTCTAATTGATGTTTATATTTAAATAAAATATTTTGGTACTTTTTAAAGATATGGCTCCATTTTTCTATTTATAAAGGCCATCAAAGTATATGTTTGAAACTGCCCTTTAATAATTGGAAAGTTTATAATAGCAAAAACCTGAAATACGTACCTTTAAATTTAATATCTAAGCCGCTAAACTCTAATTCAACTCCTTGAAGAGCTTCTCCTAAAGTTTCGTGATAGTGGCTAATACTTTTCTTTGTTCCAACACAGAACGGCAGCGAGAAATATTTGTACGTCTCTTGCCTATTGTGGTATGGTCCTACGGTGTTCATCCACAAAACCACCTCTTCTTTATCATTGTACTGCAAAATACAAAATATAAGCCAACATTATTAACGCAATACACATCCTCCCAAGGCAAACAGGAAATCCCTTTCAGTTATAAGCTATCATTCCCAAGAGCAGAACTGCAGAGCCGGGGTCAAGAGTCAGAAGAAATGTGCTGACCCCAAAACTGGCTAGAAAATAAAATTATGGTTTACTAAGTGCATAACTTGCTGTATACTTACTCTCCTAAAAATATATGTCCTATAAACCCAGGAAGCCTATTGCTTAAAACAGCCCGATATCACCATTTCACTACAGTGCATGTAATATTAAACATACCGTCATAGTCAGAGCTGGAGCGTCAGAGACCAAGGTACCAACTCCACAGATCTGACCAAGGGAAGACAAACCAGAGAATACAGGCTCCTTTTACATGGCCTGAGCATGCCGTTTGGAGCACTTATTGCAAGTCTATAAAAAGAGGGTACATAAGGGGCTGTCATGTTGTTTCACAGCGCTAAATCCAGCTTCAGATTCACGCTTCCTCACTCTTTCTGGTAAGGCTGTGGTTCTATAGCAGTGATTAGCATATTAGCTCTATATTCTCAGCTCTTCTAATTGCACTGACATCAGAGCAGCAGATCTCTATAGAGCAGAGAGCTTCAGAGCTCAAAGTAAACAGACTAGCCATTCATATGTCAGTATGTGAAATCCGTATTTAAATGGGTCGTTTGAACATACCCTTATGGTAGCTTCAAATGGTTGTTTTTCAAACCTAAAAATTTCACTGTGGAGACTGCGTTTAAAATACAAAATTTGCAGCGGTCTTCAGGGGAGTTTGTTTGCTGTTTTGAGACTAGTTTTCTGATTTTTATTGACTCCTATGGGCATTTTCAGTGCGGAAACCGTCTCAAGACTTGGCATGTCCATTGTTTTTCTGTGCTAATTTATTTTCTGTTCTAAAAAGAATAAAAAAAATAAAAAGTACCACCAAACAGCAGTGCGGTGTGCCATACAAAGTTGTTTTCCATTGAGTCTTTGGTTGCCACGTCGGACAACGTTTAAGCGCAGAATCCAACTCCGAAACAGCAGCAAAAGATCCGTGTGAACCTACTCTTACACAGCTTAATTCTAACACCTAATGTCCGGGTTAGAAGACAGAAAAGAGCTGGCGCCACAAATGAAGAGGTGGCCGCACGTGTGCAGCACTCACTGTTCTGATCTATGAGAATATGGAGTATATCCAAGTAAGTGTTCTTGGAAATGCCAATGAACAGACCGAAGAGTGCGGGTGTATAAGCGTCCACCTCTCCGTTTTGCATAGAGAAGTTCTCAAGATACGTAAGGGTCCCACATCTGAAACCGGCACCTATTGGACACTTAGGGCACATCTTATTCATATGCCATAAATGTCCAAGATAAGAACATCCCTTTAATGCAAGGTCTACATCTGCCATGGTACATTTTTCTGGATCTTTTTGAAATTTGTGTTTTTTTTTTTTATATCTTTATTAGCCTTCTTTTACAACAGAATTAGAAAAACCAAAAAACTGCAAAGTTTGAACAAAGCCTTCCTAAATTTGTATGATGTAACAAATCCTCAATTTGCTTTTGACCCACCGAGTCTTGAGAAAGCAAACAGGGATTTTAGCCAAGCCAGTATCTCTCATCTACAGACAACGCTGTTTCGGAATTTTTGTCCCTCTTCAGTGCAGAGCAGAAAGATACTGGCTGGCTGTGTGGGAGGCATCAAGTAGCTCAGAAAGGGGAGATCTCTCCCGAAACAGCGTTGTCTGCAGATGAGAGATACTGGCTTGGCTAAAATCCTGTTTGCTTTCTCAAGACTCGGTGGGTCAAAAGCAAATTAAGGATTTGTTACATCCAACAGAGGGCGCTGTGGGCGTCTCAGCCACTTTCCCATAATGCCTTGTGATATGCAGATGCTAAGTAGAGGGCGAAAAGGCAAAACAAACTCTATAAGCCGTTCGTTCGGTGCTCTCCTTAAGGAGAGATCTTCCCTTCCTAAATTTGTATGGAAATAATACAGTTACCAGTCCTATGTTATTCTGCACGCCCAGGAAATAAATGACAAAACACTGGTGTAAGCAAAGAGGGAAAAAAAGCAAACAAATGTTCCTGCACACACATTAAAAGTGCAGTAAAATGCACAGACACACAGACGTCTGGTAGTGGCTTACTCCTTTCCACCATGAGAACATTTGCACACTCTGTAAGGAAGAGCGGTTAGCCAAATGAGCGTTCGGCCAACAGCTATTACAAGGTACATGGGCAGCTTAATGTCTATATACGAGCAAGGACTCGAGCGCTTACCATAGATAAAACGACACATTACAAATAGGTGAACCGCCCTGATCCGATACCCCGAGTGCACAGAACACGGCCTTATGTACAGGCTACTATAGCTGCATTGGGCCACATGTATGACACCTGTCCAGCTGACTGTCATTGTGGCCTAAAACACGCTTCTATGGACAAGGTTCTGACCCATACAATTTTTTTGCCACAGTTTTTGTCCTGGCTGTTAAACGCTCCAAATGGCATCTAAAAACGCACAGAAGTTTTGTAGCTCTCCTTTGATTCCTATAAGGATTCCAGCGCTGAAAACGCTTCAAGAATTGACATGATGCTTCTTTTTAGCGTCCAAAACAGCTTCCATAGAAGCGAGTAAAAACCACATTGTGTGTGAACGACAACGCTGTTTTACATAGGAATCAATGACAATGAACTGGGGTTCGTTTTTCGAGGTGGCAACGCTCTGAAAACTGCAACAAAATTAGCCGTGTTCATTTACCCGGTTTAGAGAGTCTTTCTAAATGGGGCCCATTGTATTTTAAGCCCCATTCACACCTTGCTTTAACCCCCCCCCCCCTCCTACCTTCACGGAAACTGATGCAGAAACCCTATACATCAGGACTACCCATACCCTATACCAATTAGGACTACGCCTGCTCTACAGCCCCGTCATGAGATCTGTCGGGATGTTATAGATCCCTACAACAAATAGGGCAAAAATGAGACGTGAAATGGGCCTTAAAGGATTAGGTTTTGATGTGGGTTGAGGGTTACACTGTATATTTGTCTATTAAAGCGTAACAGAGCAGCAACGATTGAATAAGCTAATGGGAGGAAATGTTACAAGAGTAAAAGAATCTGCAGGGTATTGTCACCTACGTCATGGTGTCCAATCTACACAGCTTTAGGCTATGTCTACTGGGCAGAGAAAAACAAAATCGTATTTTCAGTGACTTTAGGATTATAAAACCGCTGAAAATCTGATCGTTCAGGCCGCCCATAGACTTTAGGAGAGAACATGACCTGTCGTCTACACAGGACATTTTTCTCTGCCCGTTTTCCGGCGCCAGCGAATTTAGAAATATGTGTTATAGTCGGCCTGTGTTTTGAGTTTTGCCATCGGTTTCCCATCCTATGTACGGTCAAACGCCCAAAAAAAAAAAAAAAAGATCCGACCACTCTGTTTTGGAACAGTTACAAAAAAAAACAAACAACTGTGGTGTATTGGGCAAAAACTGGTCAACTTTCGGAGATTTTTTGTCCGATGCGGTGTGGATCCAGCCTTAGTCTGAGAACTTCATGCACCAATGAAGACAGGCACCCCACCCAAAAAGGATACAAAGCTGTAAAACCCTTCTCGCTGATGGAAAGGAGGGGTCTGTATCCCTACAACCCATATATAAGCAGCCACCATGCTGTGCAGAGAGGAGGTCAAACAACAAGGTCACTAAGAAATTTCCTTGTGACCTACAGGGCACCCTCCAAACTCCTACTTGCATTTCCTGCAGAACCAGATATCAGTTTCAGTCAAGCAACTGGTCAGCTGACTGTTTCTAGAAAAGAATAGTGTTGGTAAAGGGATCCCTGTCAGATCATCATAGGATGGGAGTGCTTCTGGGCCTGCTCAGATGGGAGTACAAAGTGCTTGGGAAAAGGGGGCAAGTGCATCAAAGACCTAGGAGATACTACAGGGCAGCAGATTCCGTGATCCTGACGTTTCTGTAAGGTGCCAATCACAGTGTTTTGACCTCCCTTCACCACATCCTTTGGGATACCATGGTGGAGCCATAGAGAAACCAGTCTTATTTGGACTATGCTTGCTGTGTTAACCAAATGCACTCTCTCTCCATGCCAGACACAAAAATGTGAAAGAGCATGGCGCGGAGTCTGGCACAGAGTGTACATTTGGCTAATAGAGAAAACGTAGTCCAAATAAGACCGTCTGCTCTAAAGTACTCTATGGCTTCACTGCTGTATATACTGTGGTTACATGGCATCCTGACAGATACTGCAGACAGGGAACAAAACACCGTCTGAACGCTCCCTTACTCATTCACACCTGTATTTTGAAATCTGTCAAAATTGGATGCATTAGAAGGGGGGGGGGGGGGGGGGAAAGACCAACTGAAGTTTTTTTTTTTTTTTTTGTTTTTGTTTTTTTTAACGGATCCTTCACAGATTTCCATGAAAAAACAGATACAGTGACATCAGTTTGTCTCCGTTTTTTTTTTAAAGTCTGATATATTAGGTAAGGATTCTTTTAATAGACGAAAAACCATCCAATTATATCTTTCTCATATTGAACTTGATGTTAAAAAAAAAAAAAAAGAAAATCAGAGTGCTCCTTCCCGTCAGAAAGCTGCTTTTTTTGGTTAAATGAAAATAGTGCAGCAGCATCCGCTATTTTTACAATTAAAAGAGAAAAAATAAAGGTTGTCTTCACAAACCCATTAAAATCAGTGGCAGACGCTCCTTTCCATTTCAGGGCCGTGTTTAGCATTTCAAAACGGGAAGGAAGGACGCATTTCTCAAAGCAGGTGTGAATTTGCCTTAAATGAAGTGTGTATGCAATGACACCAAGCAGAGATGTCCACAATGGTAAAAAAAACTGAAATGCAAAGTATGATATAAAGTGGAGGAACTTTTTAAAACAAATGATACTTTTCTTTGGTAACCAGACTGGATGACCATGCCTATGATATGGAAGTAGCCTCAAAGGGGCTATTCTGTTTTTGTGGGGGTCCAAATTAGATTAAAAATAAAGGGTGTACCGAGAAAGAACTTCACAACTTGCCCTGTTGCTTTCTGATTTTATTCACAAAATGGCAGCTTTTTTATACTTTTGTAAATTAGTAGAGAAGAAGCATCACAGTGAGGGTCTATTGGCACATCCTTATCTACAGACCCCTCCTCACAGCTCAGGAATGTCTAAACACAGGGTGTAACTTCAGAAGAGGAGCCATCTTGGATCACACGGTGACTGTCTCTACAAACTACTACAGGCGGCCATTTTGTTAACATATTAGTGACAAGAGATATACAGACAGCTTTTACATGCTGTATTACATAGGTATGGCTACTATAATTATATAATATATATATATATAAACAATTGAGTATTTTATAACTATATATAATATACACAACATGGCAGCCACACGTAGGATACACTAATAAATAGACAAATGTTCCCTATCACAAACCTTAGCATCCACGACCCATTCCCTCTCACTATCCTAGGAAAAATCGCACGCATCATATGGTGTAATGTGTACAGCAGAAGAGCGAGGGACCCCCTTTGTGTGTGGTCAGGAATGGATGACTAGTGACGTACAGAATTTTTTGTTAGGTAGTTCTAAGTAGTCGTGCATGTTAGGAGATATTCATACAGCATTCTGCAGTGAAATAAACCCTAATTTCACGAGAGAAACGGGCGTTTTTGTTATTATTAGATTAATCTCTGTGAGTTGGGTGTGCACATTTTTGATGCTTACTTTCATGCTTTTCTTTCATTGTATTTGTCTTGTGGTGTGTTTAAGTGCTGATAATGATCCTGCACTCCTGTTTTTTTTGGTGTACACATTTCTGATGCATTTGCTCAGTACAGAGAATTTAATTCTATTTGATGAGTCTTGTATAGTGCGCAACTTGTCAAAAGTGCGTAAAAAAAAACCAAAACGCAGATATGTGCCTGATGCAGACTTCACCCCATCTGAATAAACAGGACCCTTACGACACGTATATTGACGCGGGATCACAAAAAAGTGCAACTGGTGCATCACAAATCTCACAAAAAAAACAGAAGCGTGATCCTGGCCATATTATGCACACTACATGGGTGACAATAGTTGGAGTAGAACTATTGCATTTACAAGTCTCAAAGATCAGATTTTCCCCTTTTGTAATTCTCCTCTTTATAGATATAAACCCTAAAATATTTTGGGAAGAAATCAGTTAAAACATTAGAGTAGTTTAAAAAAAAATCCTGTTCAGCCAGTTCTGCAGATCAGTCACTGGGAAAAGTGTGAGCCAAATATGGCCACCAACACAACTTCCTCAATGACCAAATATCGATGCAAGTGGCAACACATGACCTATATACCAGACAAATCCCATTTAGGAAGTTGGTCGCAGCCGCTCGGAAGTCCTGGGAAGGAACAAGGAAACAAGTGCCAGCTTCTTTCCTAGCTTCCAAACTTGTCTGCAGCTCTTTCCCCTGACATTTGACCTGCACCCCTAAGGGTATGTTCACACTGCGTTTTTTAATACGTTTATCGATCCGAAAAACATTCAACAGCGCTGCGTAAAATGCATCCAACACACACCCAAAGTGTGCTGCAGCAGGATCACACCCTATAGTTTTAAACAGGGCGCCTGCTGCGTCAAACGGAACATGACAATTCTTTGAAAAGATCTGAAAAAAGCAACAGAAAGACGCAAGTAAAACACGTATCGTCTGAACGCCGCTGCGAAAGCTGAAAGCAATGGAAATCACACTGCACATTGATAGATGTGTTTGGAGCCGAAACACGCATCTAAGAAACGCCGTGTGAACATCCCCTAACACGCTGGCCTTTTTAGAACAATATAGGGATGTAACCAATTATAAGGGTACGTTCACACGACGTATACTATACAACCTAGCACTCACTGAGTGTTACGATAAGCCTCTGTATTCCCTGGCTTACCATATGTAACAGGAGGCCGGGCAGTAGCACTGTTGAAAGTACGTGCAGGCCAGCGTGTACTTTCAACAGAAGGCTTATTACAGCACAGAGGTTCGCGCCGCTATACGCTGTGTGAACCAAGACCAGGCTCACATGCTGTATAGTGGCGCATACCTGTGCACACTTTCCACAGCGCTTCCACTCACTTTCTCCTTCCCAGAAGTGACGTTGCTTCCTTTTACGGGTGCACAGGATGCACCCTCAATGAGTGATATGATTTTACCGTACTTGCGGGGCTTACTTCAGGCGCCGTGCAGCACTATTGTGCGCCAAAGTACTCCCCTAAAGTACACCGTCCGAACAGATTACCCTAAGGCCTCGTTCACACGGGTTTTTTTGGACGATTTGCCGCGGGTTGACGATCTCAATCCTCGGCAAATCCTCCAAAAAAGTCACAGCCTATTTTCTATTGATTTTCAATAAAAAAAACGGCGCGTTTCACACGACGCAAAAACTCCGTTCCGGGTTGCCGCCGCGGATTTACGACGGGAATCCGGACGGAAAAACATTGACAAATTTAATTATTTCCGGACGGATTCACCCCTCAATGATTGTAGAGGTGAATTTCCGTCGGAAATCATTTCAAATCGGGCCCCATTATGCTTGCGGCTGACTTCAGAGCGCTGCAACTATTTTCGATCCCGAAAGTACTCCCCTAAAGTACACCGTCCGAACAGATTACCCTAAAGCTACTAATCATGCAGGCAGAGAGACTGATTATCTGAGCCAACAAAGTAACTCACTGCAAAGTTTGGAAGGCCCATAGTCAAGCACCGTGAAAGCTGTTTGCAGAGGAATACCTAAAAATTTACTACAAGCCAGACTAATCCCAAAATCAAATTAATTGTAATGCGTTTCACGCTTCTAATGCTGTGCCAGTAGGTGCAGTGTCCAAAGTGGAAGCAGTATTCTTTTATGGGTATTATAGTTCTCATACCTGGTAAACCAGCTATTTCGCTTCTGCTGCGCTCATTTGCACTGTCAATATCTGCCGTACAAGATAAGCTGTATAGTAAAAAAGAAAAATTCTGCAAAGGAGGAAGTGACACCACTTTATTCTATGTACTTTACTGCATGCATCAATAAAACTGGCACCCCACCCAACCTCTGACCGCTGCCTTGCATTTTTAATGCAGATTTGCAGCGATTTTTCTGTTGCGGCAGAGAACCGGGCATATGGCCTTTATTAAGAACAATGCTTGGTTATATTTAAAAAAAAAAAAAAAAAAAAACACAACACATTTTAGTGAGCCAGAAGGAGGGGTGAAACAGAAAAAAACACAAAAAAAAACCACAAGATTCACCTTTCCAACATTGAGCTCCAATCTCTGGGTACCTGCCAATGACACCATGATTATCGGCCTGTGACCCTGCACCCAATCACAAACCTGAGACCTGTGAAAGACGCAATGTCATCAGACACGAGTAGCGGGACTGGACCTCAGCGCCAAAACGGTACAGGTTAGGCTGGCTTCACACTCCAATATTGCATACGCTGCAGGTATCCGTCGGGGTACCATAAAAAAAAAGTTACTCTGGCAGATACCACAACGCAGCCTCGGCGGACCCAAGGGGATAATAGAGCAGACGTAGCCTAGCGTGGCATTTTCTGCAGGACTCAATAGTGTATTAGACTATGCTACTGAGTACCATAAAATAAGCATATGCAGCGGGAAATAGAGCAAAGGGAGCCCACGCTGGGCTAGGTCTGCTCAATTATCTGCAGTACTCCGACGAATAGCTGCAACGTATGCAGTATCGGAGTGTGAACCCGGCTGCAGCCCCTCTCCGGCCCACTAACATATATAGGTTTTTTTTTTTTTTTAAATAACGACAATGGCTTCTAATTTACCAAAACGTTTAGGAAGATATTGCAAATCAGTAACTAAATTATAAACCAAAAGCTTATGGCTGAGACACTGGGCCTCATTTATGTAACAGTAAGGCTGTCCTTGTTGCCCACAGCAACCAATCAGAGCTCTGCTTTCATTTCTCCACAGCAGCTTAAATAATAAACGCCGAGTTCTGATTGGTTGACACGAGCTCTTATTGGTTGCTATGGGCGGCAAAGAATTTTACTATCAGTTTTCATAAGTGAGGCTTAATGTGGGTTTTTTCGGGGCTTCTCAAATGCATCAAAAGCACATGCATGCGTTTAAAAAAAGCATAGGTTATTGATCTGTTTTTACACTTAAATTTGCGCTAACTAAAAAACAAATATTTTTCGTATTGCTGCACACATTTTTGTTGTGTCCAAAAAATGCAATTCGTGAGCCCTGCCTATAAGCACAATAACCAATTAGTAGTTTGCAGCACCTTGCCAAGCGATTTAGGAGCTCACTGTTAATAAAGGCAGCGTCACTGCAGCTCTTTACCGCAACAGTAAAAAAAAAAAAAAAACCTGACGCATGAAAACTGCACTGTGTGAACACACGTAATGGAGTTCGGTGTCAGTCTAATGATGCATGCAGTGAAGTACATAGAATATGTATCCCGTCCTCCTACACAGGATTGTTTACTTTCTAAAGAGTGCATCATAGAAAAAAAAAACGTAGATAGTGCAAATAAGCACAGCATCAAACTGCTGTGTAACTGGGCAGAGTGTTTAAGGCACTGTGCACATCACTTTATAGGGGTTCTCGCTAGGATATGCCATCATTGTCTGATAGGTGCTGGTCCCAGAGGTGTGATCTGCACCCGTGTCCTAAACAAGCCCCCAAAACCTCTGAACGCAGAGATGGTCGGGACGCTCCCACAGACATGAATGGATGTTCTGAGAACAGCTGAGCGGCGCCACATTCGTGTCTACGGGAGAGTCCCGACTAACTCTGTGTTCAGCACAGAGAGGTCTCAGGGACAGCTCCGGTTCCCACCTCTGGGACCAGCACCTATCAGACAAAGATGGCTTATCCTAGTGATAGGCCATCATTGTCTAACATGGGCAAACCCCTTTCAGCTGTTGAGAACAAAACTGTGCAGTAATTCAGGCAGGGGTCACATGTTGTGGTTTTTTGATCTACGTTAGGGTATGTTCACATGGCATATTAGCAGAGAGTAATTGTGTTGCAATTCACCTGAAGAACGCCCCGTAAATATGGTAAAATCATAGCACCCATTGAGTGCTATACAGCATATTCCCGTACGCGCCGGGGAAAGTGAGCCTGAATGGGGGCCATACCTCCCACAGCAGGGGTGTATAGCTACGCTGTGTGAACCTGGCCTTTAGATCAAATTCACATTGACAAACGGCAAAAAACAGAGGCACCAGGAATAAATAATAAAAAGTAGAGGAAAATGTAAGAAAACCTAAAGTATGCCCAAAAATACAAATAAGCAGATAGGTTGTTTCTGTATCGACTTGTATGCCCTGCAGTTTTTTGTAGATATCAACTTAATTGTAGTTTATTTTGTATTACTGATTGCATTTGATAACATGGTTGTTTATACTTCATTAGTAATGTTTTGTACTGCTTATGTAAGGCAAATGTTCACGCGGCTTATTGCCGACGTAATTGCGGGGACGGATTTTGTCCCGCAATTATGCCGGCAGCCGTGCAGTAGGGGCGGCAGCTCGCCGGCCCCATAGACATTCATTATTTACGGGGCGTACACGGCGTAAATAATGTGCATGTCACTTTCTCCCCGCCCGGCGGATTCGCCGATCGGGAGGGAGCGACGGAATCCACTGTTCTCTATGAGAACTGTGGATTACCGTAGTTACTGGGACGGATTGGAGCCGTACTGCCGCGCAAATACGGCGCGCAGTACGGCTCCAATCAGTCCCAGAATAAAGCCGTGTGAACGAGGCCTAAGGCTGTGCTCACTATACCTTTCTGTCATTGTTTCCACTTGTTTTATTTTTGGTTTTCTTAATCAAGTATTACATTTATTATACTTTTAGGCTCTGTCTCCCCTGCAGTGGACAAAAAACGATCTGAAAACGAATTACTAAAAACGTTCATGTAACCGAGTTTTCTGTCCACTGACTGTCAAAGGCAGCTGAAAAAAATCGGCCGTTTTTTGCTGCGATTCGCGTTTTTTGGCTCGTTTTTTACAAGCCTGTTTTTTAATGTATGCATAAATTAAGCCATTGGATGTAACTCCACCCTACAAAAGGGTAAATAAAGCACCTCTTTGCATTTATATGTGATCTTGTAGTCGTTTTACGGATTTTAGCGCTAATAAAGTTATTTTGCGTTCGCCGCCAAAAATACGTTTTTTACGGATGTTGGCCCTAAAGTCAATTTAACATATTTTGGTGCTAACATCTGCATTTTTTTTACGGATTTTGGCGCTAATAAAGTTCTCGCTTTTGACGTAAAAAATAATTTTTTTTTATGGATTTTGGCACCAGAATCCGTCTTAAGGATTTTAGCACTAAAATACTTTTCTTTACAGATTTTGGCGCTAATAAAGTTCTCTCGCTTCCGACACCAAAAATACGATTTTTTTTACAGTTTTGCGAAAGAATCCATTTTTTTGTATGGATTTTGGCACTAAAATACTTTTATCATTTTGCAGCTTATAAAGTTAAGAAAAGGATTTTAGCATAAAAAACGTCCGTAAAAAACGTATTTTTAGCGTCAGAAGTGAGAACTTTATTAGCTCCAAAATATGTCGAGAAAATTATTTTAGTGCCAAAATCTGTAAAAATGTATTCCTGGGATTACAGTCGCTTAACCAGCGTTTTTAGAAAACGAAAAAAATCAGACGTTTTTCTGTGCAGTGTAGACAGAGCCTTAGAGGTTGCTTAATTCTATTTTTGGGTGTAGTTTATGAATTCACATGTTACGCTACTGAATGCATTTTTCAACTACATCATAAACGAATAAAAAAAGGATAAAATGCAAGCCGCAAAAACGTATGCTTTTTTTTAATGCTAGTGATTTTGCAAGTAAATTGGAACTCAGGTGCTTTTAGAAAAACATGGATTTTTTTACCACATGCATTTTTTGTGTGTTTTTTTAAACACAATTTAAGCGCAAAAAGACGTGAACCAAAACTGCACAATTTTCCCTCCCTGACTGGCAATGATGTGTTTGATCATGTCTGACCAGTGCAGCATAGGAAGGGAAGCTGAACGCCAGGTGCACATCACAATCAGCTTCCCGAAAGGACACAACACTGGAACCTGGGGAGGCAAGCAGGCCGCTAGCTATTTAGCCAGAGCAGAGGCTGCATTGTATTAGGCCTTGGTACTCTGGTCATGAGCCCCCAATCTCCTGCAGTTACTTCTCACACAGAGGCATAACACTGCCGTTACAGGCCTGACCCCAATATAATTAATGTAATAATCCTATTTTAATTAACAAGTGGCGAAATTGTACAGGGAGGCGTCTATATAATTTAGCCATACTACTCCAATTAGAGACGAGGGCTCTGTGACAGGCACGGCTCTGGGTATTCTGTGGCTTTCATTTTTTTGGAGCTCAGCACTATAGAGCCTCAATGGTGGGTATTTTGTGGCTGGCAACTCCTGAAGGCTCTGAGTGCTAATCTCTCCAGTATGGGAATGCTGTCACTTACAGGCGGCTGAGACTATCACTATTCCACTGTTAAGAGGACAACACGACTGTCACCTACCTAGATCTCACCTTCTACTCCGGGACAGCTTTTATGTGGGAGACCAGATCTAGTCCCACCCCCCACATACACCACCAGGGAAGTGTAAATAAGCGTGAAATATTTTCCTTCCTATTTTCTGATGTCTAAACCTGGGCGCATCCTACAGTCAGGTGCATCACAGTCTGAAAACAAAGATGCGTATTTTTTCACTATGACAAGCCTTAGGGCGCATCCCCATGGCAATGTACAAATACCGGCCAGTTTGCCGCGGGGGGGGCGGCTTTTCTCCACGCAGAGCGGAGAAAAGCCCTCCCATTGAGAAGCACACATTCCGTCCGGTTTTCGAGACTGAATATTTAGCCCATTTTGCAGAGTCTGAAATTTTTGCATTAATTTAAATTCCCACTCCTTTCTCTTCCTCTGCATCTTAAAATGTCCCATTAAAACCATAATCTTCAATAGAATGGTCATCTCTGGAGAAATGTGCGGCCACTGGAAGATCAGTTCTGCTGTTATTAATAGTGAATCTGTGGGAGTTCAGGAAAATGCAGGTCTAGCAATGTGGTGTATCTGATTATGTGTGTGCAATGTCCCATCACAGGCCTCTATGTGGGGGAAACAGGACAGAGACTCAGAGAGCGTATGAATTCACACAGATTCACTATTAACAGCAGAACTGATCTTCCAGTGGCCGCACATTTCTCCAGAGATGACCATTCTATGGAAGATTATGGTTTTAATGGGACACTTTAAGATGCAGAGGGAGAGAAAGGAGTGGGAATTTAAATTAATGCAAAAATTTCAGACTCTGCAAAATGGGCTAAATATTCATGCCAGCTTTATGTCAAACTATGTGTGAACTGTGGGAGCCACAAATTACACCTGATGGCTACGAGATAAGACGCAGAATTACTGACCCCTCCGTCATGTCTCACAAGTTTCCAGATAGTTGATTTCTTGACCCGTTGTAAATTACTTGTCTGCTTATATTGCATTTTGTTATTTTTAAGGATTCTAAGATCCTTTGAAGGTCCAGGTCTTTTCTGTATAAAAAAGTCTGTAAATTTTCAGTTCTTGTATAACACCATGTCTGAAGAAGGGAGCTAGTTCTCTCGAAAGCTCACCATCAAATATACTCAGCCTGAAAAAGGTATCGCCTGATTTCTTCACTCTAAGCCTTACAGTACACAACTCATCTACTGCGAGAACGCTATGACAAGCCTTACTGTACACAACTCATCTACTGCGAGAACGCTATGACAAGCCTTACTGTACACAACTCATCTACTGCGAGAACGCTATGACGAGCCTTACTGTACACAACTCATCTACTGCAAGAACGCTATGACAAGCCTTACTGCACACAACTCATACTGCGAGAATGCTATGACAATCCTTACTGTACACAACTTTCATCTACTGCTCGAACACTATGACAAGCCTTACTGTACACAACTCATCTACTGCGAGAACACTATGACAAGCCTTACTGTACACAACTCATCTACTGCGACAACGCTATGACGAGCCTTACTGTACACAACTCATCTACTGCGAGAACGCTATGACAAGCCTTACTGTACACAACTCATCTACTGCGAGAACGCTATGACAAGCCTTACTGTACACAAACTCATCTACTGCGAAACGCTATGACAAGCCTTACTGTACACAACTCATCTACTGCGAGAACGCTATGACGAGCCTTACTGTACACAACTCATACTGCAAGAACGCTATGACAAGCCTTACTGTACACAACTCATCTACTGTGAGAACGCTATGACAAGCCTTACTGTACACAACTCATCTACTGAGAGAACGCTATGACGACCTTACCTGTACACAACCTCATCTACTGCGAGAACGCTATGACAAGCCTTACTGTACACAACTCATACTGAAAGAACGCTATGATAATCCTTACTGTACACAACTCTCCACATCTACTGGTAGAACGCTATGACGAGCCTTACTGTCCACAACTCATCTACTGGTAGAAGGCTATGACAATCCTTACTGTACACAACTCATCTACTGGTAGAACGCTATGACAATCCTTACTGTACACAACTCATCTACTGCAAGAACGCTATAATAATCCTTACTGTACACAACTCATCTACTGCGAGAACGCTATGACGAGCCTTACTGTACACAACTCATCTACTGTGACAACGCTATGACAAGCCTTACTGTACACAACTCATCTACTGCTCGAATGCTATGACAATCCTTACTGTACACAACTCATCTACTGCGAGAACGCTATGACGAGCCTTACTGTACACAACTCATACTGCAAGAACGCTATGACAAGCCTTACTGTACACAACTCATCTACTGTGAGAACGCTATGACAAGCCTTACTGTACACAACTCATCTACTGTGAGAACGCTATGACGAGCCTTACTGTACACAATTTCATACTGCGAGAACGCTATGACAAGCCTTACTGTACACAACTCATACTGCAAGAACGCTATGATAATCCTTACTGTACACAACTCTCCACATCTACTGGTAGAACGCTATGACGAGCCTTACTGTCCACAACTCATCTACTGGTAGAAGGCTATGACAATCCTTACTGTACACAACTCATACTGCAAGAACGCTATGACAAGCCTTACTGTACACAACTCATCTACTGGTAGAACGCTATGACAATCCTTACTGTACACAACTCATCTACTGGTAGAACGCTATGACAATCCTTACTGTACACAACTCATCTACTGCAAGAACGCTATGACAATCCTTACTGTACACAACTCATCTACTGCGAGAATGCTATGACAATCCTTACAGTACACAAATTTCATCTACTGCTCGAACTCTATGACAATCCTTACTGTACACAACTCTCCTCATCTACAATAAGGGTGTGTTCACACAACTTATTTTAACAATGGTTATTGTAAAACAATAATTGATGCTTATGTGAAATTTAGACCATGCCGGTCACCCAATTTTTGTACTGTACAAAGAAGTAGAGATGGGGAGAGTGGAGGGGGGTATGCTATTACTTCCAACTGGAACAAACCATAGGGTAAAAATATTTTAGTAACGAGGAGCATTTTATTTTTCCGAAGGAAAGGCTTCTACTACTGTCAGATGAAATCTGCTGCCTTAGGACCTGTTCACACTGCTGTCATACGCTCTCAGCTGAGCCTCACTTGCTAGTCCCCTCAGATATGACCGGCTGCATACCTGAATGCAAGACTATCCTGCCGAAAAAAAGCCGGACTCCATAAGTCAATAGGGTCTTTCAGTCGTTGTGACTTCTGTTATGAAGGATCCCAGTAAAGGTTATGAACATAAAACGACTAATGCTCCCATACAAGTGAGGTCAGGGACACAACACGTTTACAGCCTCTGTTTAACATGTATGATAAACCGATGACTGACGGATGCCAAGTAGTGGCATCCTTCTCCATAAGGTCTCACTGTAAACCTACCCCCCCCCCCCCTCCCAAAAAAAAAAAAAAAAAGTTTTCTTACTAGTAGCCCCTATGGGCTGCCTGAACGATCATATTTTCAGTATTGTAAAACCGCTGAAAATATGATGGTTTTTCACTGCAGTGGAGACGTAGCCTCATGAGCATCTAGCCTCACCTGGCTGCCCCCTGCCTTCCCCAGAAACACATCATGCACGTGGCCGGGGTTTTTACTTTACCACCGAGGTCAGGTGTAACATCGACCTGTTCATCCAGCTAAAGTCTGTGGAACTTAACGCAGCGAGACTCCAAACACACAGAAGAAGTTACTGATTTTTATGCAAATTTTTAGCGAAGTGAACCTTTCCTCGGGTTTTGATATCGCCAATATAGTGAAAACTATCAACTAATACCTCATATTTGATATTTCTCCAGTATGCAGTTTTGTCCTGTAATACTGGGGAGCAGGGGGTGTCAGTATTGTGTGTTGGACACCTGAAATATGTTGGACAACCCGCTCAATCAAGTAGTAAGGACAATGGGTAGGCGACCACTTCATCATGGGCACAAAACGTGGTGCAAGAAGGAATGGATGGAGCAGAATTTTCCCATTGAGGGGGTGCATTGTGCCTTATTTGACTACCTTCTCCCAGTCCTAGTAAGGGCCTCATCAATAGGTTGTAAGCCAGCACGGTGCACCACACATATCTGTATAAATGGCACACCTCTGTACCGCCTTATCTATATGCAATTATAATCTCAGCAACCACCTCCCTCATATATAGGTGTGTGAGTGGTTGTCTTATCTGTATTTTTGTATTTGTGCAGTCTCCCCATATATTACACTGTGACTTTTCTGCAGACTGGTGTGAATGGTACTTATTCAACGTGCAGTTTTTATCATTCAGTTGCCGTCCTAGTGGATGGGTGTGTGAGCTTCTGCTCATTAGTTATCTGCACTTGTTATATCTCTCCCAAGTAGCACAGGGGCTTGTGTTGCCTCCTACTGGATTCAGTCTATTTTCCAGCCATTGAGCTGTAAGTATGGCCTTGTGTATGTGTTGTTTTTTTTTTAGTAAATTCCCATTTTTTTCTGTGATTTTTTGGGATTTCAATTCAACAGCACTTGCCCAAATTGCCCTGTTTCCACAAAAATAATACACCCCCGAAAATAATACATATTGCTTTTTTTTTTTTTTATTCAATTCCGAGTTTGGCTGCTTATGCTGATGTCTGTGATGAAATGACTACAGTATATTAGTACATGTTGATGTTTTGTGCAACAATAAATGTAAATTGTTCATAGAAATATAATATATCCCCTAAAAATAAGTCTTAGCTCGTCTTTAGGAGCAAAAATTAATATAAGACACTGTCTTATTTTCAGGGAAACAGGGTACAATCTGTGACCATTCCACATCCTAAGGTCGGGTTCACACACCGTTTTTTAGGTATTTTTTGAGGAGCAAAATACCTGTCAAAATGTGCGCTAAAAAAAAGTGTCATCAGGGTCCCAAATAGTTATAACAATAAGTGTGCATCACGCACACAGCTGCTTGTCTTCTGCAATGTTTGAGGAGTTAAAGGGGTTTTGCCACGATCTCATTTCTCGATCTCCTGCATCCAGCTCTGTGTGCTCAGAACGGGGCGTGTGTGATTTGTTTGAACTGTATATCATGTGACCCAGCAGGATGACATCACCAGACCTTTCCTCTCTCTAATCAAAGAAAGGTCTGTTTATGTGTAGAAGTGAAAGTAGCTACATTGTAGCTCAGAGGTAAAACTTTAGGGTCCTAGGTTCAAATCCCTGCAGGAACCAAACCTGTGGATTTTTTTCTCTTTATCAATGCTCAGACCTGGTTGAGGTTTCTTTTTTATTTATTTGCACTGTGACTAATTACTAAGGAGAACAGAAGTAGAATGACAGGACCTGGGGTTGAACACTCAGTAGCTGCCTGAGAAGAGAGGTGATGTCTGAGCATGTGCGACCAAGGGTGAGGAGCTCTCAGCCCTGGTTGTGTCCCCTGGACACGAGCTGTAAACAATGGATCACTAAAGGAGCCGCTAAAACAAAAATGGTGCAGAATTTTTAATGATAATGAATGGTGAAAATGCTTATTAAATTTACAAAATTCCTGCGTCGTTTTTACTTAGTGGCAAAACCCCTTTAAGCAAAAAATGGAAGTGCAGGTCCATTACCAGTGCGACAACAGGCAAACTAAGTTCCCTGTACTGAGAAAAAAACATCAAAATAAGCATCAAAAATGCGCAACACAAATCAAATGAATAAAACGCGCCTTTCACCTGTGAAATGAGCACTTTTTTCACTGCAGAATATAACGCCGTGTGAACATATCCTTAATCTGTGAACTTAAGGTATGTTCACACGGTGTAATTAAGGTGCGTATTTCACTGCGTATTTGCGGTTTATAAGCGGCAAACTGCGTGCCGCAATTACAGTAATTCAAAGCTCTCATACAGAACTATGAATTACACCTTTTGTCCCCGGGCGTACAGACAGATCGCATCGTACGCCCGGGGAGAGAAGTGACATGTCAATTGTTCACGCTGATGACAATGCATGTGAATGGGGCCGGGCCCCCCGTGCTTTAGAAGTAGGTGCTGATCAGCGCGTGTTTCCAAAACAACCAGTGTATTGCAGAGCCCCATTAGGGTATGTTCACACGGCTTATTTTGGGGCGCATTTTGCAGCGTACTGCGTTTAATACACGGGGAATCCATAGCTCTCATAGAAAACTATGAATTACGCCTCGACCCCCCGCGCATACAATACAATCATACTGTACGTGCGGGGCGATGTGACATGTCACTTATTCGCGGCGCTTACGCACCGTGAGTAATGCATGTCTATGGGGCCGGGTGGTCGCGGGGGTACGCGCTCCTGAAACACACGATGTATTGCTGCGCGTACTGTACACGCTGCAATAGATCGTGTGAACATACCCTTAAAGTGCATATAGTAAACATTATAGGATTTTTAAAGCCACAACCCGACAGCAGAAATAAATCACAGAGAATAATAGTTCATGCTGGAGGTATACCAATGTAGAGAGCAGCCTGACCGCTGACTGACTAAAGAGTAACACATCAGCAAGTATGAGGACAGGAGATGTCGATTCTTTCTACAACCTGCCAGCAAAATAATAATGACCGAGACTTGTGCATGTGGCAGATCCTTCCAGTACAGCAGGAAGTGTCCACCCAGCCGCTCAGGTGTGTACAGGCAGGAGGCTCCATCAGAGAAGCGTCACCGCACTTGTAGGACGAGCTCTGCTCACCTAGAAATCAGCCTCCCAATCATCCCACTGTTGTCTATGTAACTCTGAGGAAGGACTTCTAGAGTCAGCCGGACTGTAAGCCAATTTAATGGAGGGTCCACGGAAAAAAAACCTTCTATTTAAATGGTGCCAGGGATCACAAAAAATATACTGACCTGTCCCCAGCTCCCCAAATCCCGATTCTCTTACCAACACACAGGAGAGGATCATGTTCCCGAGTATGGCGGTGTTCACATGACGTATGACTTTGTATAGTAATTGCGCTGCAATGTGCCCAAAGTTCACTCAACAATCATCTTATTGCTATGATTACACAGGGCGTACTGTGTACCCGGATATAGAAGTGACATGGGGAGTTTGAAGGTGAATGGAGGTCGGGGAGTTGTTGTAAGCACGTGCTGGTCAGCGTATACTTCCAACAGCATGTGTAAAATGGAGTGCACACGTATGCGCCGCTATATGATGTGTGAACCATGAATTGAAGAGGAGCAGGTCTCGGGGAGCACTAGAGCAGTGGGAGGAGAGGTAAGTATCCTGGCATCATGTAAACATACGTTTTTTCCACTGGACACCCCCTTTAATCTTACATTACACTACAATAAACAGTCAAGTTATCATCTCGCCAGGAGAAAACACGTGTCTTTTTGGCGCTCCAGCAATTACAACATGCACATCAACAATCATAGGATTTTCTCAGCTTCTACAGACCATGTTGAACGCATAAAGGCCTCCATTTCTCCCTGACAAGCATCTATTCCAGCTTATGAAGTGAAGTCATTGAAAGCAACACAGAGCAATGAACAATACGGAGGCATTGGGGACACTCCAGGAGTCAAATGGGAGCAGACAGACCAACTGTAGAGAAAGTGCCGAAAATAAGACACCGGCTGCCTCCTCAGGGTGGACTCAACACCATGGACAGATACCGCAAAACATGGCTGTCACACGTGTTCTGTAATCCACCGTATTACAGCAGATTCTAGTATAGTTCTACGTTCTCCAAGAACAGACTGCGGCGAGGTTAAGACACTGCTGGATTTCTGACCCCATTTTCACATTGCTGTGTAGACATAGCCTAAAGCAGGCATCCTCAAACTACAGCCCTCCAGCTGTTTGGAAACTACAACTCCCATCATGCCCACTGTTATAGCTTATATAAACGCATGATGGGAGTTGCAGTTTCCCAACAGCAGGAGGGCCGCAGTTTGAGGATGCCTGGGCTAAAGGATAAAATCCCCCCAAAAATCAGCAATTAGACCTGCATCTGAGACCATTTAATTTGGCAGCAGATTTATCCATGATGTAAAATACACCTATGTGAATCCGGTGTCACACCGGCAGTCATGATACGCCAGTGAGAGCGCCAGCTGGTCTCACACTGTAGGTTTTACAGTCAAAGTTAGGGAATAAGCCAAGTTATGCCCTTTTTCGTTGTTGTTCAGTATTTTCATTGGCAATACTTGGAAAGTGGTTTGTGCCAAGAATGGGCTCATCTATAGAGGACTGGACACTGATTCTGGACATGAAATCCACAACCAAACCCACAGTGTAAACCCCTTTACGGCCTCGAAAGTCTTGTCAATTATGGGGCCTATCCTTTTCGGCAGAGCTCACCAACACTTTCCTGCCAGCAAGGATTCCCGGTCTGGATTGTAACCCATCTAATTCTATTGGTGCAGACGAGCAGCATCCACAGTGCATGGCGGTCACTTATCCCCACCTGTTGGCTATTGGGCAGAAGTTCTCCTGTCTAGAGTCAATTTGAGACCTGAATAAAGAGATTTTGAGGAGTAAAATCTTGCCTCTAAAATGAATCTTGAACGTTAAAAAAAAAAAAAAAAAATGACAAACAAAATCCCAGGTGCCAAAGACTGAAATTATAGCAGGTTCCCACAAGTGAGGTCTGGGGCACGGCGGGGGGCGGGCTGTGGGAGCCAGGATATTACCCCAGGACAATGTAACAACAATGGGGCCACTATTTGGGGTCGGGGAAAATCAGGACTAGGTAACAGTGAGGCCACTATTTGGGGTCGGGCACTGCAGAGGCAGCACTAGGTAGCAGTGGGGACACTATCGGGGGTCCGGGTAGCGCTAGGCAGCAGTGGGGACACTATCGGGGGTCGGGGTAGCGCTAGGCAGCAGTGGGGACACTATCGGGGGTCGGGGTGGGCTAGGCAGCAGTGGGGGACACTATCGGGGGTCGGGGTCGCGCTAGGCAGCTGGGGGGACACTATCGGGGGTCGGGGTAGCGCTAGGCAGCAGTGGGGACACTATCGGGGGTCGGGCCGGCGCTAGGCAGCAGTGGGGACACTATCGGGGGTCCGAGATAGGCAGCAGTGGGGACACTATCGGGGGTCCGAGATAGGCAGCAGTGGGGACACTATCGGGGGTCCGAGATAGGCAGCAGTGGGGACACTATCGGGGGGCGGGGCGTAGGCAGCAGTGGGGACAACTATCGGGGGTGGGCCGGCGTAGGCAGCAGTGGGGGACACTATCGGGGGTCGGGCGGCGTAGGCAGCAGTGGGGACACTATCGGGGGTCGGGGCGCCGGTAGGCAGCAGTGGGGACACTATCGGGGGTGGGCCGGCTCTAGGCAGCAGTGGGGACACTATCGGGGGTCGGGCCGGCGCTAGGCAGCAGTGGGGACACTATCGGGGGTCGGGCCGGCGCTAGGCAGCAGGGGGGACACTATCGGGGGTCGGGCCGGCGCTAGGCAGCAGTGGGGACACTATCGGGGGTCGGGCGAGCGCTAGGCAGCAGTGGGGACAATATCGCGGGTCGGGCCGGCGCTAGGCCGCAGTGGGGACACTTTCGGGGGGCGGGGGGGCGCTAGGCAGCAGTGGGGACACTATCGGGGGTCGGGCGGGTAGGCAGCAGTGGGGACACTATCGGGGGTTCGGGCGGCGTAGGCAGCAGTGGGGACACTATCGGGGGTCGGGCCGGCTAGGCAGCAGTGGGGGACACTATCGGGGTCGGCCCGGCGCTCGGCAGCAGTGGGGACACTATCGGGGGTCGGGCCGGCGCTAGGCAGCAGTGGGGACACTATCGGGGGTCGGGGTAGCGCTAGGCAGCAGTGGGGACACTATCGGGGGTCGGGGTAGCGCTAGGCAGCAGTGGGGACACTATCGGGGGTCGGGGTAGCGATAGGCAGCAGTGGGGACACTATCGGGGGTGCGGTGTAGAGCTAGGCAGCAGTGGGACACTATCGGGGGTCGGGGTACGGGCAGCAGTGGGGACACTATCGGGGGTCGGTAGCGTAGGCAGCAGGGGGGACACTAGCGGGGGTCGGGGTAGCGCTAGGCAGCAGTGGGGACACTATCGGGGGTCGGCCGGCGTGGGCAAGCAGTGGGGACACTATCGGGGGTCGGGCACGCGCTAGGCAGCAGTGGGGACACTATCGGGGGTGGGGCGGCGCTAGGCAGCAGTGGGGGACACTATCGGGGGTCTGGGCGGCGCTAGGCAGCAGTGGGGACACTATCGGGGGTCGGGCCGGGCTAGGCAGCAGTGGGGCAACTATCGGGGGTGGCCGGCACTAGGCAGCAGTGGGGACACTATCGGGGGTCGGGGTACCGCTAGGCAGCAGAGCGCACACTAACGGTGGTCCGGCCTGCGCTAGGCAGCAGTGGGGACACTATCGGGGGTCCGAGATAGGCAGCAGTGGGGACACTATCGGGGGTCCGAGATAGGCAGCAGTGGGGACACAATCGGGGGTCCGAGATAGGCAGCAGTGGGGACACAATCGGGGGTCCGAGATAGGCAGCAGTAGGGACACTATCGGGGGTCCGAGAGAGGCAGCAGTGGGGACACTATCGGGGGTCGGGGTAGCGCTAGGCAGCAGTGGGGACACTATCGGGGGTCGGGGTAGCGCTAGGCAGCAGTGGGGACACTATCGGGGGTCGGGCCGGCGCTAGGCAGCAGTGGGGACACTATCGGGGGTCGGGCCGGCGCTAGGCAGCCGTGGGGACACTATCGGGGGTCGGGCCGGGCTAGGCAGCAGTGGGGACACTATCGGGGGTCCGAGATAGGCAGCAGAGGGGACACTATCGGGGGTCGGGGTAGCGCTAGGCAGCAGTGGGGACCACTATTGGGGGTCGGTAGCGCTAGGCAGCAGTGGGGACACTATTGGGGGTCGGGCGGTAGCGCTAGGCAGCAGTGGGGACACTATTCGGGGGTCAGGGTCGCGCTAGGCAGCAGTGGGGACAACTTTTCGGGGGTCGGGCCGGCGCTAGGCAGCAGTGGGGACACTATCGGGGGTCCGGGCCGGCACTAGGCAGCAGTGGGGACACTATCGGGGGTCGGGCCGGCGCTAGGCAGCAGTGGGGACACTATCGGGGGTCGGGCCGGCGCTAGGCAGCAGTGGGGACACTATCGGGGGTCGGGGTAGCGCTATGTAGCAGTGGGGACACTATTGGGGGTCCGGGCCGGCACTAGGCAGCAGTGGGGACACTATTGGGGGTCCGGGCCGGCACTAGGCAGCAGTGGGGACACTATTGGGGGTCCGGGCCGGCACTAGGCAGCAGTGGGGACACTATTGGGGGTCCGGGTAGCGCTAGGCAGCAGTGGGGGACACTATCGGGGGTCGGGCCGGCACTAGGCAGCAGTGGGGACACTATTGGGGGTCCGGGCGGCACTAGGCAGCAGTGGGGACACTATCGGGGGTCGGTCCGAGATAGGCAGCAGAGGGGACACTATCGGGGGTCGGGCCGGCGCTAGGCAGCAGAGGGGACACTATCGGGGGTCGGGGTAGCGCTAGGAAGCAGTGGGGACACTATTGGGGGTCGGGGCGAGCGATATGTAGCAGTGGGGACACTATTGGGGGTCGGGTAGGCTAGGCAGCCGTGGGGACACTATGGGGGGTCGGGTAGCGCTTGGCAGCAGTGGGGACACTATCGGGGGTCGGGGTAGCGCTAGGCAGCAGTGGGGACACTATCGGGGGTCGGGGTAGCGCTAGGCAGCAGTGGGGACACTATCGGGGGTCGGGGTAACGCTATGTAGCAGTGGGGACACTATTGGGGGTCGGGGTAGCGCTATGTAGGAGTGGGGACACTATTGGGGGTCCGAGATAGGCAGCAGTGGGGACACTATTGGGGGTCCGAGATAGGCAGCAGTGGGGACACTATCGGGGGTCGGGGTTGCGCTAGGCAGCAGTGGGGACACTATTGGGGGTCGGGGTAGCGCTATGTAGCAGTGGGGACACTATTGGGGGTCGGGGTAGCGCTAGGCAGCTGTGGGGACACGATTGGGGGGCGGGGTAGCGCTAGGCAGCAGTGGGGACACTATCGGGGGTCGGGGTAGCGCTAGGCAGCAGTGGGGACACTAACGGGGGTCGGGGTAGCGCTCGGCAGCAGTGGGGACACTAACGGGGTTCGGGGGTAACGCTATGTAGCAGTGGGGACACTATTGGGGGTCGGGGTAGCGCTATGTAGGAGTGGGGACACTATTGGGGGTCCGAGATAGGCAGCAGTGGGGACACTATTGGGGGTCCGAGATAGGCAGCAGTGGGGACACTATTGGGGGTCCGAGATAGGCAGCAGTGGGACACTATTGGGGCTCTCACCCCTATGGGTGCCCCCAGCCGCCGGGCACAGCACCGCCCGCCAGCACAGCTGATATTAGCAATCAGCCAGCGGGCGGACAACTGCCACAGGCGGGCGGCCAGGCTCCCCCAGCAGCCGGCGCTGCAGACACAATAGACTGGGCAGTGCCAGGGGCCTCTCCGGCCCGGGCTCCGCACTACGCACAGGCCGGGCAGGAAGCGGTGCGGCCCGGACACGGAACAAGCCGCCCCCGCCGCCCGCACAGCGCCTCACACCTCCACAACCGGCCGCGGCGCCCTCCTCACCGTGTGCTCGTGCTCATCCGCCCGGGCGCACAGCAGCCACAGGCCGAGCAGCAGAAGCCTCAGCGCTCCCATCCTGTCCTGGCGGCCGGGGACACGCAGCGGTCAATGTCTCGGATGTTCCCGGGGTAGAGCCGTCCTCCTGCTTCCGCCGCCGCCGCAGATACTGCCCCTGTACAGACACCCGCCGCCTCCTCAGCGGCCGCTCAGCCACGTCATCCGGCCACGGAGCTCGCAACCGGAAGTGCCTCACCTCCTGCCAGCATCCCGGAAGTGCACGGTGTGGACGAGAGGACGGGGGGCGGAGACACCTACACTGAGGAGAGCGCACACCTATAGTGAGGGATAGAGACACCTATAGTGAGGGATAGAGACACCTACACTGAGGAGAGCGCACACCTATAGTGAGGGATAGAGACACCTATAGTGAGGGATAGAGACACCTACACTGAGGAGAGCGCACACCTATAGTGAGGGATAGAGACACCTACACTGAGGGGAGCTCACACCTATAGTGAGGGCTAGAGACACCTACACTGAGGGGAGCTCACACCTATAGTGAGGGATAGAGACACCTACACTGAGGGGAGCTCACACCTATAGTGAGGGATAGAGACACCTACACTGAGGGGAGCGCACACCTATAGTGAGGGATAGAGACACCTACACTGAGGGGAGCGCACACCTATAGTGAGGGATAGAGACACCTACACTGAGGAGAGCGCACACCTATAGTGAGGGATAGAGACACCTACACTGAGGGGAGCGCAAAACTATAGTGAGGGATAGAGACACCTACACTGAGGAGAGCGCACACCTATAGTGAGGGATAGAGACACCTACACTGAGGAGAGCGCACACCTATAGTGAGGGATAGAGACACCTACACTGAGGAGAGCGCACACCTATAGTGAGGGATAGAGACACCTACACTGAGGAGAGCGCACACCTATTGTGTGGGATAGAGACACCTACACTGAGGAGAGCGCACACCTATAGTGAGGGGTGGGGACACCTACACTGAGGGGAGCACACACCTATAGTGAGGGATAGAGACACCTACACTGAGGAGAGCGCACACCTATAGTGAGGGATAGAGACCACTACACTGAGGGGAGCCACAACCTATAGTGAGGGATAGAGACCAAACACTAGGGGAGCCACCCCTATAGGAGGGATAGAGACACCTACACTGAGGTGAGCGCACCCTATAGGAGGGATAGAGACACCTACACTGAGGGGACTCACACCTTAGTGAGGGTAGAGGACACCTACACTGAGGGAGCCACACCTATAGTGGGGGATAGAGACACCTACACTGAGGGAGCGCACACCCTACAGTGAGGGATAGAGACACCTACATTTGAGGAGAGCCCCACACCTATAGTGAGGATAGAGACACCTACACTGAGGAAGCGCACCCCATAGTGAGGGATAGAGACACCTACACTGAGGAGAGCGCACACCTATAGTGAGGGATAGGGGACACCTACACTGAGGGAGCGCACACCTATAGTGAGGGATAGAGGACACTACATGAGGAGAGCGCACACCTATAGTGAGGGATAGAGACCCCTACACTGAGGAGAGCGCACACCTATAGTGAGGGATAGGACACCTACATGAGGGAGCGCACACCTATAGTGAGGGATAGAGACACCTACACTGAGGAGAGCGCACACCTATATTTGAGGGATAGAGACACCTCATGAGGAAGCGCACACTTAGGGGAGGGGGACACCTACACTGAGGAGAGCGCACACCTATAGTGAGGGATAGAGACACCTACATGAGGAGAGCGCACCTATAGTGAGGGATAGAGACACTACACTGAGGGGAGCGCACACCTATAGTGAGGGATGAGACACCTACACTGAGGGAGCGCACACCTTAGTGAGGGATAGAGACCCCTACACTGAGGGATCGCACACCTATAGTGAGGGATAGAGACACTACACTGGGGGGAGCGCAAAACCTATAGTGAGGGATGAGACACCTACACTGAGGAGAGCGCACACCTATAGTGAGGGATAGAACACCTCACGAGGGGAGCGCACACCTATAGTGGGGGATAGAGACACTACACTGAGGAGACGCACACCTATAGGAGGGATAGAGACACCTACACTGAGGGGAGCGCACACCTATAGTGAGGGATAGAGACCCCTTTACCTGAGGGGGCGCACACCTATAGTGAGGGATAGAGACACCACCTGAGGGAGCGCACACCTATAGTGAGGGATAGAGACCCCTACACTGAGGGGAGCGCACACCTATGTGAGGGATGGGAGGACACCTACACTGAGGGGAGCGCACACCTATAGTGAGGGATAGAGACCCTACACTGGGGGGAGCCAAACCTATAGTGAGGGATAGAGACACCTACACTGAGGAGAGCCCCACACCTATAGTGAGGGATAGAGACACCTACACTGAGGGAGCGCACACCTATAGTGGGGGATAGAGACACCTACCCCTGAGGGGAGCGCACACCTATAGTGAGGGGATAGAGACACCTACACTGAGGAGAGCGCACACCTATAGTGAGGGATAAGACACCTACACTGAGGAGAGCGCACCACCTATAGTGAGGGATAGAGACACCTACACTGAGGGGAGCCACACCTATAGTGGGGGATAAGAACACACAGGGGGGAGCGCACACCTAAGTGAGGGGTAGAGACACCTACAATGAGGGAGCCACACCTATATGAGGGATAGAGACCTACACTGAGGAGCTCAAACCTATAGTGAGGGATAGAGACACCTACACTGAGGGGAGCCACACCTATAGTGAGGAAGAGACACTACACTGAGGGGGAGCCACACTATTAGTGAGGGATAGAGACACCTACACTGAGGGAGCGCACACCTTAGTGAGGGATAGAACCTACACTGAGGGAGTGCACACCTATAGTGAGGGGTGGGGACACCTAAAATGAGGGGAGCTCAAAACCTTAGTGAGGGATAGAGACACCTACACTGAGAGCTCACACCTATAGTGAGGGATAGAGACACCTACACTGAGGAGAGCGCACACCTATAGTGAGGGGCGGGGACACCTACACTGAGGAGAGCGCACACCTATAGTGGGTTTAGAGACACCTACACTGAGGGGAGCCACACCTATAGTGAGGGATGGACACCTACACTGAGGGGAGCCACACCTATAGGGGAGGGAAAAAAATTGGGACACGCCCGCCTACACTGAGGCGGAAGCCACACCCAAATAGTGAGGGATAGAGACACCTACACTGAGGAGAGTCACACCTATAGTGAGGGATGGGATGACACCTACACTGAGGAGAGCGCACACCTATAGTGAGGGTGCGGGGGGACACCTACATGAGGAGAGCGCACACCTATAGTGAGGGATAGAGACACCTACACTGAGGGAGCGCAACCTATAGTGAGGGGGGGACACCTACATGAGGGAGCGCACACCTTATAGTGAGGGTGGACCACCTACATGAGGGGAGCTCACACTATAGTGGGGGATAGAGACACCTACACTGAGGAGAGCGCACACCTATAGTGAGGGGATAGAGACACCTACACTGAGGGAGCCACACCTATGTGAGGGATAGAGAGACACCTACACTGAGGGAGCCACCCCTATAGTGGGGATAGAGACACTACACTGAGGAGAGCTCAACCTATAGTGAGGATAGAGACACCTACACGGGAGGGAGCCACACCTATAGTGAGGGTGGGACACCTACACTGAGGGAGCGAAACCCCTATAGTGAGGGATAGAGACACCTACACTGAGGGAGAGTGCACACCTATAGTTGAGGGGATAGAGACCTACACTGAGGGGAGTGCACACCTATAGTGAGGGATAGAGACACCTACACTGAGGGGAGCTCACACCTATAGTGAGGGATAGAGACCTACACTGAGGGGAGCTCACACCTATAGTGAGGGATAGAGACACCTACACTGAGGAGAGCTCACACCTATAGTGAGGGATAGAGACACCTACACTGAGGGGAGCTCACACCTATAGTGAGGGAAGAACACCTACACTGAGGGGAGCCACACTATAGTAAAGGATAGAACACCTACCTGAGGGGAGCTCCACTAAGTGAGGGGGACCCTACAGGAGGAGAGCTCACACTATAGTGAGGGGGGGGCATCTAAAAGAGGGCGCCACACCTATAGTGAGGGGCGGGAACCTACACTGAGGAGAGCTCACACCTATAGTGAGGGATAAACCCTACACTGGGGGAGCTCACCCTATAGTGAGGGATAGAGACACTACACTGAGGGAGAGCTCACACCTATAGTGAGGGCTGGAACCTACACTGGGGGAGAGCTCACACCTATAGTGAGGGATAGAGACACCTACAATGAGGGGAGCTCACACCTATAGTGAGGGGCTGGGACACCTAAACTGAGGAGAGCTCACAACCTATAGTGAGGGATAGAGACACCTACATGAGGGAGCTCACACCTATAGTGAGGGATAGAGACACCTACACTGAGGAGCTCACACCTTATAGTGAGGGATAGAGACCACCTGTGTGCTCCACATTGAGGAGACCTCACACCTATAGTGAGGGGCGGGAACACCTACACTGAGGGGAGCTCACACCTATAGTGAGGGATAGAGACACTGTGTGCTCCTACACTGAGGGGAGCTCACACCTATTGTGATGGATGGGAGACACCTGTGGTGCTGCTACCTAATGAGGGAGCTACACCTAAGGGAGGGGCGGGATACCTGTCATTGCTCCTACACTGAGGGAGCTCACACCTATAGTGAGTGGGCGGGGACAACCTGTGTTGCTCCTACACTGAGGGGAGCTCACACCTATATGTGAGCGATAGAGGACAACTACACTGAGCGGGAGCTCACACCTATAGTGAGGGATAGAGACCCCCTTTTTTACACTGAGGGGAGCCACCCCCCTTTAGTGAGGGTAGAAACACATTTGGCGGCCACCCCTTAGGGGATATAACACCTAATTGGGGGGATGAGAGACACCTTGTAGGGGGGGCCCTAACTGAGGGGCCACACCTATGGGTGAGGGATAGAGACACCTACTGAGGTGAGCGCTCACTATAGTGAGGGGCTGGGACACCTACATGAGGGATCGCACACTTGTGAGTGCCCTACACTGAGGGGAACGCACACACTATAGTGAGGATAGGACACCTCATGAGGAGACGCAACATAGTGAGGGGGATGAGACACACATGGGGAGGCACAACCAAGGTGGAGGGGGAAGACACCTAATGAGGGAGCGCCCCATAGTGAGGGAAGAACACTACACGAGGAGGCGACATATAGTGAGGGTGGCACCTAACGAGGGACGACACATAGTGAGGGTAGAGACCCCTACCTGAGGGAGCGCACACCTATAGTGGGTGAGCACTACATGAGGGAGCAACTATAGTGAGGGATAGAGACACTACACTGGGGACGCAACCATAGTGAGGATAGAGACATACCTGGGGGAGGAATTAGTGAGGGATAGAGACCCTAACTGAGGGGCGCAACTATAGGAGGGATAGGGGACCCTACCAGGGGAGCCACATTTTTTTTTTTTTTTTTTTTTTTTTTTTTTTTTTTTTTTTTTTTTTTTTTTTTTTTTTTTTTTTTTTTTTTTTTTTTTTTTTTTTTTTTTTTTTTTTTTTTTTTTTTTTTTTTTTTTTTTTTTTTTTTTTTTTTTTTTTTTTTTTTTTTTTTTTTTTTTTTTTTTTTTTTTTTTTTTTTTTTTTTTTTTTTTTTTTTTTTTTTTTTTTTTTTTTTTTTTTTTTTTTTTTTTTTTTTTTTTTTTTTTTTTTTTTTTTTTTTTTTTTTTTTTTTTTTTTTTTTTTTTTTTTTTTTTTTTTTTTTTTTTTTTTTTTTTTTTTTTTTTTTATTTTTTTTTTTTTTTTTTTTTTTTTTTCTTTTTTTTTTTTTTTTTTTTTTTTTTTTTTTTTTTTTTTTTTTTTTTTTTTTTTTTTTCGGCTCGGGGGGGGGGGGGGGGGGGGGGGGGGGGGGGGGGGGGGGGGGGGGGGGGGGGGGGGGGGGGGGGGGGGGGGGGGGGGGCGGGGGGGGGGGGGGGGGGGGGGGGGGGGGGGGGGGGGGGGGGGGGGGGGGGGGGGGGGGGGGGGGGGGGGTGGGGGGGGGGGGGGGGGGGGGGGGGGGGGGGGGGGGGGGGGGGGGGGGGGGGGGGGGGGGGGGGGGGGGGGGGGGGGGGGGGGGGGGGGGGGGGGGGGGGGGGGGGGGGGGGGGGGGGGGGGGGGGGGGGGGGGGGGGGGGGGGGGGGGGGGGGGGGGGGGGGGGGGGGGGGGGGGGGGGGGGGGGGGGGGGGGGGGGGGGGGGGGGGGGGGGGGGGGGGGGGGGGGGGGGGGGGGGGGGGGGGGGGGGGGGGGGGGGGGGGGGGGGGGGGGGGGGGGGGGGGGGGGGGGGGGGGGGGGGGGGGGGGGGGGGGGGGGGGGGGGGGGGGGGGGGGGGGGGGGGGGGGGGGGGGGGGGGGGGGGGGGGGGGGGGGGGGGGGGGGGGGGGGGGGGGGGGGGGGGGGGGGGGGGGGGGGGGGGGGGGGGGGGGGGGGGGGGGGGGGGGGGGGGGGGGGGGGGGGGGGGGGGGGGGGGGGGGGGGGGGGGGGGGGGGGGGGGGGGGGGGGGGGGGGGGGGGGGGGGGGGGGGGGGGGGGGGGGGGGGGGGGGGGGGGGGGGGGGGGGGGGGGGGGGGCGGCGGGCGGGGGGGGGGGGGGGGGGGGGGGGGGGGGGGGGGGGGGGGGGGGGGGGGGGGGGGGGGGGGGGGGGGGGGGGGCGGGGGGGGGGGGGGGGGGCGGCGGGGCGGGGGGTGGGGGGGGGGGGGGGGGGGGGGGGGGGGGGGGGGGGGGGGGGGGGGGGGGGGGGGGGGGGGGGGGGGGGGGGGGGGGGTGGGGGGGGGCGACGGGGGGGGGGGGGGGGGGCGGGAAAACCCGTTGGGGGGGTTAAAAAGGGCTCACACTTATATGAGGGAGGGAACCCTACACGAGGGGCCCAACATAGTGAGGGGGGAAACACCCACTGAGGGGGTCCCCCTAAAGGGGGGGGGGAAAAACCCTCCCTGAGGGAGCCCACATAGTGGGGGAAAGGGGAACACACCGAGGGGCCACACCTATAGTGGGGGGCGGGGAAACCCCTACCGAGGAGACTCACCCCCTATAGTGAGGGGGAAAAACCCTACACTGAGGAGAGCTCACACCTATAGTGAGGGATAGAGACATCTACACTGAGGAGAGCTCACACCTATAGTGAGGGGCTGGAACACCTACACTGAGGAGAGCTCACACCTATAGTGAGGGATAGAGACACCTACAATGAGGGGAGCTCACACCTATAGTGAGGGGCTGTCACACCTACACTGAGGAGAGCTCACACCTATAGTGAGGGATAGATACACCTACAATGAGGGGAGCTCACACCTATAGTGAGGGTTTGTTACACCTACACTGAGGAGAGCTCACACCTATAGTGAGGGATAGAGACACCTGTGCTGCTCCTACATTGAGGAGACCTCACACCTATAGTGAGGGGCGGGAACACCTACACTGAGGGGAGCTCACACCTATAGTGAGGGATAGAGACACCTGTGCTGCTCCTACACTGAGGGGAACTCACACCTATTGTGATGGACGGGGACACCTGTGTTGCTCCTACACTGAGGGGAGCTTACACCTATAGGGAGGGGCGGGGAAACCTGTTCTGCTCCTACACTGAGGGGAGCTCACACCTATAGTGAGGGGCGGGGACACCTGTGCTGCTCCTCAACTGAGGGGAGCTCACACCTATAGTGAGCGATAGAGACAACTACACTGAGGGGAGCTCACACCTATAGTGAGGGATAGAGACACCTGTGCTTCTCCTACACGGAGTGGAGCTCACACCTTTAGTGAGGGGTAGAAGCACTTTTGCTGCTGCCACACTGAGGGGAGTTCACACCTATAGTGAGGGATAGAGACACCTGTGCTGCTCCTATACTGAGGGGAACTCACACCTATAGTGAGGGATAGAGACACCTGTGCTGCTCCTATACTGAGGGGAACTCACACCTATAGTGAGGGAAAACGACTGGTGTGCTTCTCCTACACTGAGGGGAACTCACACCTATAGTGAGGGATAGAGACACCTGTGCTGCTCCTACACTGAGGGGAGCTCACACCTATAGTGAAGGGTAGGGACACCTGTGCTGCTCCTACACTGAGGGGAGCGTACACCTATAGTGAGGGGCGGGGACACCTACACTGATGGGAGCTCACACCTAAAACGTACGCATGGGCTGTATGGACAAAACATTTATCTTTACTTCATTTTTATAAATTGGTGCATGAAAAACATAGTTCTATGACGAACACCTTAGGCAATGAAAAACATATGGATACGTGGCAGTACTTAGCTGTATAGCATCTCCTATTTAGGATGTAAGTGATAGTCCCATAGTAGACTTGTTGGAGCCGATCATGCTGAGATGCAGCCCAGTGCCGCCATGCAGCATGATGTTTTGTCCATACAGCCCATGCGTACGTTTTTGGTTTACATAGGGGAGTCTAAGCAAGGTACTCCTAACAGCTGGGACTACTATGTGTGCACTGTTAACATACGGCATTGTTTGCAATGTTTGGAGGGAGCTCACACCTACACTGAGGGGAGCAGACACCTACAGTACAGATCAAAAGTTTGGACACACCTTCTCATTTAAAGATTTTTTCTGTATTTCATACTAAAAAAATTGTAGATTCTCCTGAAGGCAAAAAACATAAATTAACCTTTTTGCAAACGGCCTGCAGCCCGCAATTTGGGCTGCGGGCGCCGTCGCACCCTCTCATGCCCCCGCTACAGGACAAGTGCCCCCATTTCCCGGGCCACTCGCCCCCTGCCCCGGGTACCCCCCGGGCGTGCCCATCTCTGGGCAGCAAACTGCTGCCCTAAAGCACGGGACACCGCGCCGTCATAAAAATAAAAGGGGCCAGAGGGTAATTGGCAATTTGCCGGGCGCCCCTCATATACCTGGGCGTTTCCCCCCCTCCCTCGGATCTTAGTGCCTTTGCCTAAAAATGCCCCCCTTTCGAAGTTCTGATCCCCGTTACTGACCGTTTCCCCCTCCTCTCCTGACCACTACCTCTGCGCCTGCCCAGACCTTCCTGCCTGTACATAACCATGAACCTTTGCCGCCTGCCTGACCTTCTGCCTGTCCCCGACTCACCGGCTTCATTTGACCACGCAAAACCCAGCTCCATCGCAAGCAATCCCGCAGGGGTAGCGCCCTGGTAACTCCCGCCCCCACAAGTCCTCCCGCTTGGGGGCGGCTGTGTAAAACCGGGACCTACTTTAGACTCCGCTCCCTGGCGTGGCTTACACCATGCTTGCAGTGGTCCAGTGAACCCCTTTCTCCCCCGGGACCATTACAGAAAAAATTCCGGCCGGACCCCTAAGGTACCGTTGCCCAGTGGCGGACGCCCTTTTGCGGGTTGCCCAACAGTCTCAGCAACGGCCCAGCAGGTGCAACAGCTGGATCAATTACCACCTGATGCGCACTCATCACAAACCCAGCAGCAGCCTCCCCCTCCTCCCGGGGCCCCCCGGGCATGCCACTGACTCCTTTGGGGACCCAAGCTCCGTTTGTCGCTCCCCCGCCAAATTTGCGGGACCCCAAGCTCTGCGGGGGATTCCTAACCCCATGCACACAATTTTAAGGGGGGCCCAATTCCTTCTGAACTTTTCCAAAGGGGCTTTTGTGGTCCCCCTGTTGCCCGGGGAAAGGGCCCTGGCTTGGGCTAAGCTCTCGGGGACGGGACGCCGTTGCTGCGGACCGCTGCCTTCCTCCAGAATTCCACAGTTTTTCGGGGAGCCAGCGCGGGCATCTTCTGCGAAAAACGGCACTTTTGAACCTGCGCCAGGTAATCCTCCAATTATGCGGTAAGTTTTCCACCCTGGATCAACTGTCCTGGAAACGCCGCCCGTGCGCCCCCTTAAAAAGGGCCCTTTTCCACGGGGAAAAAGGGAACCCCTTTGAGCAAAGTTTTGCCGCCCCCTTTAAACAATTTAATCCCCCTCCACCCGCAAAACGTGCTCTTCGCAGAAGGCAAGAAGAGCTTGCCAAGATCGTGACCTGGTGCGACCCTGCCGCTGCCACGCCGGCTCCATGTTCAGAGGCCTCCACTGCCGTTTCCCTTACCGCTGGGAAAGCCCATGCAGGGGGATCATTTCAATGGATTTATCTCTTGGGTGTGCAGAAAAGCGTGCCTGTATGCCCGCCCGAACTTTTTGGGAGGAGCTGCCCGCTTTCCCCAACGTCCGGAAACCTCCCCCACCTGGGCCATGGGGGGAGACACCCCTAGTGAGAACCCCACCTCTTCACGCCTGACTATCCGGGTGGAGCCCGGACTGCTCGGACTTTTTTCCAGCTCCTGCTTTCCTGGACTCCTTTTCCCCCGGGAAATTTTATCCACCCCCGCCCTTGTGTCCCGTATCAGCTCCCAGGGGTTAACTGGAAAGCCTTGGGTATCCTCATCCAGGGGACCCTTTGGGTGATCCCATTCGGTACAGGCCCAAGCCGTGACCTCCACGGGGGCGTCTTGCAAAAGGAGAAGATCTCCCTCTACTGCTTCCATCTTCCTCAGCGATCCTGTTGGAGTTTCCCGGGGCTGCACGCCATCCCCTATCCCAAATTGGAAGCGGCGAGTCGAGCGGTGGGTCCACGCCAAACCCTTTTGCCGGGGGCACCACGCCTGGTGAAAACTCCGCTTCTTCCCAACCCGTCCCCAGGTCTCCCACGGGAATACGGGAAATTATCGGCTCTTCTCAAAGAAGCGCCAAACCCCCTTTCCCCTCATGCCCTACGACTGCCCTTGACTTACGCCGGAACCAGTCCCCCCAGGGCAGGGTCTTCTCACGCGGGTGCCGGGAGACCCAGGCCAGTCGATCTACATTGGGGAAAACCTTCAAAAGGGGCTTCATATGCAAACCCTCCTCCGGCGGGGCGGATTTTTTTTTTGTGCAAAGAAAATAGCTCCCGCGGCTTGTATCGACTACAGGACAATAAAACACTGTGAAAAAAGCACCCTTGCCCCTTTATCATAGAACTGTTGACCGGGTTCGGGACAAAGGTTTTTTTTTCCAAAATTTGACCTGCGGGGGCCTACAACCCACCGCATTTGAGAGGGGGATGAGTGGTTTACTGCTTTTTTAAAACCGGGGGGGTCACTTTGGTACCCCCCCCCATCCCTTCGGTCTTGGGAAGCCCCCGCATCCCAAAAAATTTTTAAAAGAATATTCCGGGATCTCCTCTATTTTCTGGTCGGGGCTACCAGACAAATTTTTTGTTTTCTGCTATTTTTGGGAAAATCATCGTCCCATTTTCCCCCTGTTTGGAGCAGCTACTCCAACCACCCCTATGCCAAATAAAAAAAAGTCCTTCCACCAGACCCCCCCCCTTTTCCTTGGGTTTCAACATCTCGGACCGGGGGTTTCGATCGATCCGCCAAGTTGTCAGCCGTTTTGATGGCCTAGGCCGGGGGTCTACGACCATACAACCTTTCCCGGGGTTCCTAATTACTTCGACATTTATTCTGCACAATTTTACATTGGGGGCGCCTATCATTCACTTACTAAGAAGAAAACCAACCCTAGGCATGGCCGGGAAGGCCAAAAGGGATTCGTTCACTTAAGGCAGCTCGCCTCCGCCCGCCCGACCAGACTGATATCGAGAAAACCTTTTTTCTGGGGTGGATGCCCTCGTTCGGGCGGGGCAATTCTTACCAGAAGGAAACCAAGGGGGAAAATGGCACGTCCTTCTTCTCCAAGACCTTCTCCCCCCAAAGGAGAAAAATTACCCATTGGGATCGGGAGTTTCGGGATCAAACTGCCTTAGAGAATGGGTTATCTTCGGAGGGAGCACATACCCCCTCACCATTTACCCGACCATAAAAAACTTAAATACCTCCAATCGGGCCCCAACGCCCCCAATCCCGTCAAGCCAGGGGGTCCCCTTCTCTCGCGCTTTTGACTTCCAGAACATTTGACCGGCAGAGAAGAACGTCAGGCCGATGCCTCCCCCTTTTTCCCCATGTGTTGGGAGGGGGGTGGGCCCCAGCAATAAATTTCCCCCAACGCCTGATCTCTCGGGCCCCGGGGTCTCGAAAGGTGCCTCCAGGGAAGACTAAAAACCGTCCTGCGCTCCCCAGGAAATTTTAAATGGGGACACTTTCCTATGGCCCCCTCAGGGGCACGCAAATCCCCCTCCTAATCTCCCGTTTTTACTGGTGGCCGAGCTTGCAGGGACTCAAGGGAAAACGTGAAGTCCGCATTTTCTTGTGCCCCTAACAAACCCTCCCACAAACCCGGGGTTTGCTCCACCTCTGCCCATCCCCAGGCCCCTTGGTCTCATTGGCAATGATTTTTATCACGGATCTTCCTCCCTCCCTCGGCAACACGGTCACTGGGGGTTGCGGGCCCTTTTCAAAGATGGGGCATTTTTTCCCTTGCCAGGGCTACCATCGCCCCCATTTGGGCCAACCATTTTTTTCTCCCACTTCCGTCAAAACAACTTCCCCCCCATAATTTTCACGATCGGGGGGGGGTTTTAGGTTCGGCGGGTTCTTTCCCCGGGTTTTCAGATGAACTTTGGGTTTCTCCCGCCTACCCCTCGCAACGAACAGACAAGTGAGAAATCAAACAGTCTTGGGGGCAATTTTCGGCACCCCTTTTTTTCGCCGACAGGGTACTGGGAAGTTCACTTCCTTGGGCAAGTTTCATATAACCCCTGGGTTTCGGAGTCCACGGTACCTCTCCATTTTTCGTTTTGGGATGGCCAGCATCCCCGCCCTCCGTTACATTTTCTTCTCCGTCTGAGGTGCCGCAGGATACTTTGGCCCGAATAGCTGCCATTTGGAAAACAATGTGCCAGTCTCTGCAGATGTGTCTGCACGCAGAAGGTCCAAGCGACAAAAATAGAGACTCTCCCCCGTTTTTTCCCCGGGCAAAAGGGTTGGGTTTCGGCAGATATATCCGGCCAAGCCCCCTTTAAAAATGGGTCCCCGGTATTGGGACTTGAAGTACTCAGTTACCAACCCCGGCTGCCTATAAACCCCGGCCCCCCCCCCTTTTGATTCCCAACCCCCTGTTGAAACCTTGGTCCTGAACCGTTTTTTCCAAAGGATTGCCCCCATATTCCAAAGGGGAGTCCACCAACATTTTCGCAAAAGAAATCCGGATATAAAAACCATCGGGTAAAGTGGCATTTCCTTACGACGGGAAGGATTTGGGCCAAGGGAAAAGACAGGGGAGCGGAAGCAACCCGGCCGTGTTTTGGTGCAAAAATTTCCTCCAAACAAGGAAGAAGGGGGGGGGGGTACTGTTGAAAAAAACACCGCACCCGCAACTGGGGCTGGGGGGGCCGCGCAGCCCTGTCAGTGCCCCCGCCAGGACGAGTGCTGCCACTGCCGGTGAAGGCCACTTGCCCCCCCTGCGGCCGGTACTACCGGCCGCGCTCCGTCTCAAAACAGCCCCCTGCCCCCCAGCGCGGGTCCCCATGCTTTTAGGGGTGGCCCCCTGGCTCTGTGAAAATTTTAAAAGGCTAATTGCCGGCGCTGCCCCTATAACCTGGGTTCTTCCGGCCACTCCCGCCGGATCTTTAGGCCTTTGCCTTAGAGAAAGCGTTTCCCCGTCGTCTAGTTCTGATCTTCCTTACCGCCTTGCCTCCGTTTCCTGCCCCAAAATTGCCCCCTGGTCCGACCTTCTGCCTTTCCCCGACACGGCCTGCCTTATAATTTTTTTACCACGTAAACCCCGGCTGCCATCCAAGCAAGTTTGTGTCAGGGTAGCGACCTGGTAGACCCCACCAAAGCAAGTCCATCCCGCTTTGCGGCGGGCTCGGGTAAAAACCGGGGAAACCTATTTAACCCCCGCTCCCTGGCTGGCTTACCCCAACGTTTGAGGGGTCCAGGGACCCAAATTCTACGCCCGGGGAAACCGTTAAAAAGTGGAATTATTTTCCCTTAAAAAAAAAAGTGTGAAACAACGAAAACCCTGTCTTAAAAATTCTAAGTTCTTAAAAGTGGGCACCTTTTGCTTGGTTTACTGTTTTGCACACTCTTTGCATTCTCTTGAAGAGCTTCAAGAGGTAGTCTCTGAAAGGTTTTCATTTTCACAGGGGGGCCCTGACATTTTTAATAAGGGGGGATTTCTTGCCTTTAAAGGGGTTGGGACCATAGTTGTTTTTTGGTTCAAAAAGGGTAAAGGGGGTTACACAACTGATAGTCCAAATGAAGGGCCCTTTTTAAAATTTCTATTAGGGCAAAAAAAGCAGCAAAGGGTAAAAAAAAAACGATTTTGGCCCAAAACATTACTTTAACCCCTTAAGGCCCAGGCTTTTAAATTTTGGTGACACTTTTTTTTTTCCCTTCCTCCCCTTTCTAAAACCCCATAATTTTTTTTAATTTTTCCCCCAATACATAGACACATGAGGGGTTTTTAAATTTTTTGCGGGACAAGTTTGAAACTTAAAAATGGTGTTTTTTTCCACTTTTCTAAGAAAAATCCCTTAAAAAAACCGAAAAAAAAATTCCCAAGGGTGGGACAAATTGTAAAAATAAAGTTTTTCGCCATTTTTCGGGGGTTTTGTTTTTTTACGGCGTTAAAATCTTCGTAAATATAATTGTTATCTGTACTCTACGGGTTTTGTTACCATCTGGCAATCCCAAAAACATGTGGGGTTTTCCCCGTTTTTTTTTTGGTACCGAAAAAAAATTTCCCAAAAACTTTTTCTTTTTTTTGAAATATGCCCAAGGGGGCCCCCATTTTGTGCGACCAATAATTTTTTTGTCCCAAACCCACCAAAAACGGACCCCAGTGGGGGGGCATTTTTTGGGGGCTGAAGTTACTTTTTTTTCGCTAGCATTTTAAAATCCCTTGTGTTTTTTTTTTTTTCACTTTTTTCCTTTTTTTTGAGGGGACGAAAAATGACCAAAAAACCCAATTTTTGGGCTTTTGGGAAATTTTTTTTTTCTTTACGGGGGTTTCAGCTACAGGATTTTTTTGTGTTTTTTTTTTTTTTTTTTTTTTTAATTGACAATTTTTATTTTTTTTTAAATTATTATAAAAAAAAAAGGAAAAAAAAGGGTTTTGAAAAAGGGGAAACCTGAAAAATTTTGAACACGTAAAGGCATGTGTAAAAAAATTCAGGCGTTAAAACATTGCAATCAAACCAAAAACGGAAATAAAATTGACCCCTGGAATTAACAAAGTTTTAAAAGGGTTACCTTAAGCCATAGATCAAAGACTTCCAGCCTCATCAAAAGAAAAAAAAAAATAAAACATATAGACCAGGACAGGGGACAAAAAGGGGAAAGGGTGAAAAGGGGGGGGGGGGGGAAAGGTGGAAAAAAAGGGGGGGTTCGGTCAAGTGGTCCAACAAGCTGGTGCTTTCCCCCATGGGGACCAAATTTTATCAAAAAATCCAATTTGTCATGGGCGGGGGCAGTTAGAAACTCCATTCGCCGCGTTTCTGTGAGCCTCTGACAGAACCCCCTTTCATTTTGGTGGGGGTGGCCCTCCTCCATCTCCCTGAAATTAGGGCACCGGGCTCCTGAAAGGGGATATGTAAAAAAATTTTGGAATCCTGTTTGATAGCCCCTTGGGCCCGGGGCCCCATTTCAGTTTTTTGGGTGAGAGGGCCCAAAATGGGATCCTCCCCCCCAAAACCCTTTCGGGCTATAAGCTCCCTGACCTGTACCAAAAGGGTTGAAAAAATTGGGGGGAATTTCCCCAAAAAATATCGGCAGCAAACCCATTTGAGGAGCAACTCGCCAGCATCCCCGATGGGGCTGGGGGTTCCTTTTGGTGCAGGACCTCTGGTGAAATGGTACCCAAAAGGGGGGGGGGAAAAAATAGAAATTTTGATAGATTTTTCTTTAGCGGGTTTACAAAAGAGGATTTCCCCGCTGCTTCCCCAATCACCTGCCGGGGGGGGAAGGGTATTTCCCTACCTAATTTAGTTTCCAAATTTGGGCCCATGTATTTGGGGTTTTGGGGTTCAGGGGGCCCGGGTCGGGGGAGAAGGGAAAGTAGATCGGGGGAAATAAACCCCTTTTGTACTGTGCCCGCTTTAAAAAGCTGCTCAAAAGGAGGTCGGGATCGAGGGGGGTAGATGTGCCAAACAGGGGGAACTTTGGGGTGATTATCGGGAGGTAATAAAATTCGGGATCCTCTGGGGATTATAGCCCTTAAAGGGTGTCAAACGGGATAAGCCTCCTGTCCCTGCCCTCCCAACTTCCAAAAACCCGGGGTTTAACTCATCCCCCAAGCCACGGCCCTTTGCCACAAACCCAGATGAGCCAGCGGGGAAAAAAGGGTGTGCCCAAAAAGGGAGGCCATGGGTGAAGTTTTGGAAGCTAACTTAAATCGGGTCCCCCCTGATTCCTATCTGCTGCGTAAACTTGTTTTGGACCCAATAGGTATCCCAGTAGGGGGAGGTTCGAAGGGCCATAAATTTTGAAATTGGGGTAAATTTGGTGCAACCCAAACAGTTTTTTAAATCCCCCATCCATTTGGTGTATGCCCGGAGGGATGACCAAGCTGGGAACAACGCAAGTGGGGGGGCCCCAAATAGTAGTTGAGGATATTCGGAACCCCAGTCCCCCCCGCCCCCTATTTCCATCAAAACATTTTTGGGCCCCCCCTATCCCTTTCCCCTGGGCCCATAGAATCTTAGGATAGCTGCCTGTATGGAGCGTAGTCACTCGCGGGGAACCGTACCGGGAGATTTCTCGAAAAAGGTAGAGGGATTTTTTGTAAGAGGGAAATTTTTGACCGAGTTAATTCTCCCTAGAAGGAGGGGGGGGAAAGGGGTTTGCCACCTAGAGGTGTTTCTTTTAAATTTTCTTTAAAAAAGGGGGGGGGAAAATTACGTTTTTGAGGGGGGATATTGGTTGTTTTTCGGGGTTGCCCAGGTTTTTGAGCGTTTGGGGTTTTTGCCATTTTGTAGGGAATTTTTTTGGGGAGGATAAGCCTCAGGGGGATGTTGTTTTGGGAGGGGCCCCCTGTCTTTGAGGTTTTTGATTTATATCCCGAAGGGTCCCAATTCAGCAAGAAGTGCATAAAGGGGAAGGGTTTAACGTGGTATGTACGTCAGTCGGGTCAACAAAATTTCGTCCGCAAAGAGGGAAAATTTTAAAAACTCCTTATCCCTAACCCTTTATCCCCTTGATATTTTGGTTGTGCCCAAATTTGGGCCGTGCAAGGGGTTCTATGCACAACGCAAAGAGGAGTGGGGATATTTGGGCACCCCCTGTCTATTCCCTTTTTTAAAATTCCCAAAAGGAAATCGGAGATATAGTGAGGGAGTTTAATGGACCCCGAGGGAAAAGAGTATAAACCTCAAAATGCCCCCCCGGGAAAGGGAAACCCCAGAAAAACCCGAAAGCCCGAGAGAGCCTAAAAAAGGAAGGGCCACTGCAGCCTATAAAAGGCCCTTCTTCAGCATCTAGGCTGAGGAGAAAGGCCTGCTGGGGCTGGGTGGTTAAAAAGCACCCCACTAGGTTAATATGCCCCTCGTGTTTTTCTCCCCCCCCCCCTTAAAAAGGGACGAACCCTCCCTTTGGTCCCTGTGTATCAGTTGGGGGAGCCAGGGGTTTTCGTCTGTTGGCCAGGTTTTTTTTTATAATCTTAGGTCAGAGTTGGGGCAAGCAATGGGGCGGAAAATAGCACGGTCCGCGGGCCCCTTTCCCGGGTTTTTTGGATCAAATTTATATACGAATGGGACATGGAGTTGGGGATGGGAGCTCCCCCCAGAAATGAGTTATGGAGTTTTTTTTTCAAGCATATGGGGAATAAAAGATTTCTAAAATAAATTTTAAAAGTATAAAATTGGGGTAGCCTTCGGGGCCCTTTGGGCTTTACCGGACGGGGGGGGGCCTTTAAATGACTTCTCTTTTTCCCTCAAATTTTGAAAGGGGGAAACCAAAGAATTTTCCACCGCCTCCTGCGTGACCCGAGGGCCCGCGGGTTTTTCGTAGAAATTCCCGGATAAATTTTGGGGTCCTTTTCCAGGCCGGGGGGGGGCGAGGGCATGCAAAAGAGCTCGGGAAAAAAAACCCGGGGAAGGGTTTTCAGCTTTGGGACTTTGGGTCATACCTCAGTGTACCCTCCCTTTTCCTTAAGTGCTTGGGGCATAGATTGTTTTTGGGGGCTTTTCGTTGTTTTTGCTAATAGCGGGGTGGCCTTTTTTCCCATATTTTATAAAACCTTTGTTTTTTGGGAGAGAAGGAGGTTCTCCACCCCCTTGCAGGGCAAAATCCCTTTAAAGGGTATTTCGGGGGCTGAGACTATACGTCTCAAAGTTTAAACCCTAGGGCAAAATTGTCATTTTTCGTTTCAGTCCCCCTTTTGGGGGTGCGTAATTGGTGGATTTTCTGGGGGTATTTTTTTTAAGCTTGGTGCCTAGGGGAATGCAATTTTTCCCCTAAAGGGCTGCCTTTTTGGGGGTTTCCCAAGGACGGATGGTGTAAAAAAGACAGAACCCACATTTAGATCAAAATAGGAGCTAGCGACCCCACCCCAAAAATTTAAAATTCCTTCGAGGCTGCCTTTTTAATTTAGTGTTTTATTCGCCTCCCAAAGACATAGCCGCTGACGGGAGCTGTAAATTTAAAATTGGGCCGTGATGGGGCGTGATCCGCCCCTGTTTTTGGGCCCCAAAAGCGGAACCCTGTAAGCCCTAAGTGTTGGGCATTGCCCGGGGAAAAAATTTTCCAAACCTGGGGTTTCGTTTGATGAGGGTGGGAGAAAAAAGGGGTACTCCTTACTCTTAGGATGGGTTTATCCTCTAGGGGCCCCCCGACCGTGGGGGCGAATTTTAGTTCCTTAAAAGGGTGTGGACAAACTTGGGAAGGTTGGAATTTGGGGTTTTTCCCCCCATTCTACATTTTATCCATGGCTTCCGAGGAAAAAAAATATTAAAAATCCCCCCCCAAGGGGCAGCGCTGCAGAGGGAAACTTTTTCTAGCCCTTTGAAAAGACCCTATTTAGGAAGGGGGAAACCCGTGAGACATTTTTGGGGCTACACCTTGCATAAAAGTAATCGTTTTGCCCCCTTTAAGTAGCTTTTTGGATGATGAACCCCCCATACCCGGGGCGCCAGCGATTCCTCAAACCCGAAAACTACAGGTGTTGGCTTTTATTAAAACCACTCCTGCCCTCCTTCCTGTATTAAATGCAGAAAAAGCGGTGGGGGAAAAAGGGGGCCGAGCAAAAGGGTGAAGAGCCCCTTTGGATCAAAGGGGGGTTTTCCCTTTAAAAAAACAATGTCGGCTCGCAGGGATTTCATTCCCCTTTAGGGCCAACCTACCTTAATGTCAGAGTTAAGTCCTTTAACGTTTAAAGGGACAAAAAACTAAACCCTTTCCCGGGTTTGGTGGGACTACCTTTAGATGAGTAGCGCCAAAAAAAAGGGGGTCGTCTCCCAATAGCAACGTATCCCCAAAAACACCCGAGGGGTTAAAAAAATGTGAGAGAAGAGAGGTAGGGGAAGGTGGGGGGGGTGGGGGGGGGCGGGGAAAAAGGGGACCACAAAACAAACCCGGAGGGGGCGACACAGACCCAAAAACCCAAAACAACGACAAAGAAAAAAAAAACCTTTAAAAAACCTACAATAGAAACCGGAAAAAGCAAAGGGGTACCAAGGGCAGAGGAATAATATCCCCTGACCCAGGCCCCCCCCAAACTCTTAGTTAAACCCCTTTTGCGCAATTTCGCCCGGGTTTTTGGGGGGGTCGGAGGATAAAGGGGTTTTCCACTGGGTCCCTACAAGAAGGCCCCTAAAGGGAGGCCCCCCCCCTGAGGTAGAAAAAAAACGTCCAAGTCCCCCCCCGGGCCAAAAAGGGAGGAAGGAGGAGAAAGGGGTCCGGGAAACGAGCAAATGCTCTCACCAAACCCAAAGGGTAAAAAAAAAAAGTGTGGGCATACAGCTAGCGGCCCCATCCTTAGTACAAGAAAATAAACTTATAGGCCCTAAAAAATGTGAAAGGGTTTAAAGAAAAACTTCTATTGGGGGCAATAGCTCCAAAAGAGGGGAGGGACGGGGGTGTTAAGGCCCTCCCGTCAGCATAAAAATCCCAAATTTAGCGGGGCGGAGAGCGTCGGGTTTCTGGGCTGAAGGAAAAGGGGGGCCCGGAGAGCGTCCCTTGGGGAAATCACAACCGACCCCTTTTGGGGCGGTGGAGGGGGAGTAAAAGAAAAACTCCCAAACGTCCATTTTTTGGAGTCGGGGTTTTTTGGGGATTGCAGAAATTGGGGGGTTTTGCAAAGGGCCCCGGGGAACCCGTGAGCACCCTCAAGCGAGCCGAGAGAGCAAACGGGGAAAAGGGCCCCTAAAAAGGATACGATTCCCCTTCAGGTTGCAAGCAGCGGTCTAAAGGGGGCGGCGCTTCTGAAAAGTATGCCCGGAGAGGTCAGGGAAGATCTGTATAGGGGGTTTCCCCTGATAGCGAGCTGTGTAAGGGGCCTGGGTTTCTCCATTATTGTTCTTTTTACCGATGGTTTATGTAGGCAGCATTTTAAAATCCCCGGGGAGCGGGGAGGAAAACCCTTTGTCGGAGCGCCCCTTGGGCTCTGTCAAGCTTTTTTGGGGGGGAGGAGGGTTTTGCTCCAAGTATGCGGTTAAATATAGAGTCCAGGATGGCCTGCAAGTCCCCCATCCCCCTGGGCTCCGGGAGCCCCCCAAAATTGTTTTTGTTCCTGCGGGGCCGGGGGTTTTTTAATTTCCCCCACCCAATCCGAGGCCGCTCCCTGACCGAAAAAACATTTTCGCCCGAGATAGAAGGGGGGGATTTTTAGCGTTTTTATCTTCGCGTGTTTTCAAGGTTTCCTCAAGCGTTTTCCAAAGGGGTTGCTATTTGCGTAATGTCCTGCCCGTTGAGGGAATTTCCTCCTTTCAAGGGGTGCCCCAAAAATTAGACCACGCCCGCAGCTACCCCTGTTTGGCCCTTTTGTATCAAATCGTCCATGGGGGCGATGGTCAGGGGAGATGGGACTGCGTGGGGGAGGAGGATCAGGGGGGCCCTGCCGGGAAAAACTCCCCTGCCCGACTCCTTTAGTATGTGGAGAGGAGGCTGGGATATGCTTGGGGTCCCCCAGGTAGATGCCCCAAAAGGCCCCCGGGGGGAAGGAGGGCCGGCTCTGATAGCGGGGGGGGGGGCTTGGGGCCCCCCACCGAGCTATAGGAGGCTGGTGCTGGGCCCTGGGTGATGGGGGGGGCCTTCACGTGAAACCCGCTGCGGGGGGAGGAGGGGGGGCTTTGCAGGGCCCCGTACGGGTTTCCCCATGGCCGTTCGCTGGTGAGGTCTGCGGGTGCTGGGGGGGGCGCGGCGTCCTCTGCGGGTCTCAATCCGGGCTGAGCTGTGTGTCCCCTTTAAGGGGGTTTATGCCCCCTGACGAGGAGGAATCGCCCCTGCTGGGCGCGCGCTCTGAGGAGGCAGGCCGGAAGCCGGGGGTTTAGGCCGGAGGCGCCGGGGCCAGGAGAGGGGGCAAAGGAGGTGGGGGGCCCCGCACCCACTGGGGCCCGGCGACCGGGCCGGGGGCCTTCCCCGAGATTTTTAGGGGGGGGTTGGGGTCTTTTTTTTTCCCCTCTGGGGGTGATTGGGACGCAAGGGTTCTGTTTTTTTGGAAAAGCCGGCCGCGGGGCTCAAACTAGGGTGCGGCCATTTGCTTCGACTTCGATGTTATATTTTTTTTAGACGGACTTTTTCAGACGCGGCGATTTCTAAATATGTGTAAAATTTTTTATTTTTTTAAATTTTTTATTTGTAAAATGGGGGAAGGGGGGGGATTTGAACTTTTAATTTTTTTTTTTTTTGAAATTTAAAAAAAATTTATTTAATTTTTTTTTTTTTTCTTTTAACATTTAGTCCCCCTTGGTGCTTGCCAAAAGGGGGCCCCGATTATTAAAACAAAAATATTGGGGTTTTCATAAGAAGCATTAGGGGGTCAAAGATGGCGGTTTCCCCACTTCCCCGGGCTGCGGGGCCCGAGGGGGGCAAACCAACCAAAGGGAAGTGGGCGGGAGGGCCCTTTACAAGGTCCCCACCACCCTGCCCCAAAAACCCTTCAGACCCGGTTCTTTTGGGTTTTAAATTTAGACGCCGCGGCCCCTTTTTGGGCCCCGGTGTCCCAATTGGGGGTTTTTAAAAGCGCCAGCGGGCGGGGACCACCCCCCCCCGGGCTGTTTTCCTTTCCGGGTGTTAGCTGCAATCCCGCAACACCCGGCGGGGTGTGGGGGGGGTCGCGGAGCATCCCCCCGCCAAAAACCCTTAGGGGCCCCGGGCGTTTTCATACGCCCAAGGTCCCTTAAGGGGTTAAGAAAAGAAGGTCAGTCAGTCTTTAAAAAATTGGGGGGAAAATTTGAAAGTGTCCCCAAAATGCAGTGGCAAAAAAAACCCTCAAGCGCTACAAAGAAAATGGCTCCCCTTTAGGCCCGCCCCCGGAAAAAGAGACCCAAAAGTCACCACTGCGCGGGGGGTTAAAATTATCCGAGTCACCAGCCTCAGAAATCGCAGGTTAACAGCAGCTCAGATTAGAGACTAGGTCAATGCCACACAAAGTTCTAGCAGCAGACACATCTCTACAACAACTGTTAAGAGGAGACTGTGTGCAGCAGCCTTCATGGTAAAATAGCTGCTAGGAAACCACTGCTAAGAACAGGCAACAAGCAGAAGAGACTTGTTTGGGCTAAAGAACCCAAGGAATGGACATTAGACCAGTAGAAATCAGTGCTTTAGTCTGATGAGTCCAAATTTGAGATCTTTGGTTCCAACCACTGTGTCTTTGTGCGACGCAGAAAAGGTGAACGAATGGACTCTACATGCCTGGTTCCCACCGTGAAGCATGGAGGAGGAGGTGTGGGGGTGCTTTGCTGGTGACACTGTTGGGGATTTATTCAAAACTGAAGGAATACCGAACCCATGCATGGTTACCACAGCATCTTGCAGTGGCATGCTATTCATCGGTTTTGAGTTTAGTTGGACCATCATTTATTTTTCAACAGGACAATGACCCCAAACACCTCCAGACTGTGTAAGGGCTATTTGACCAAGAAGGAGAGTGATCGGGTGCTACGCCAGATGACCTGGCGTCCACAGTCACCAGATCTGAACCCAATCGAGATGGTTTGGGGTGAGCTGGACCGCAGCGTGAAGGCAAAAGGGCCAACAAGTGCTAAGTATCTCTGGGAACTCCTTCAAGACTGTTGGAAGACCATTTCAGGTGACTACCTCTTGAAGCTCATCAAGAGAATGGCAAGAGTGTGCAAAGCAGTAACCAAAGCAAAAGGTGGCTACTTGGAAGAACCTAGAATATAAGACAGATTTTCAGTTGTTTCACACTTTTTTGTTAAGTATATAATTCCACATGTGTTAATTCATAGTTTTGATGCCTTCAGTATGAATCTACAATTTTTATAGTCATGAAAATATAGAAAACTCTTGAAATGAGAAGGTGTGTCCAAACTTTTGGTCTGTACTGTACACTGAGGGGAGCTCACATCTATAGTGAGGGATAGAGACACCTGTGCTGCTCCTACAATGAGGGGAGCGCACACCTATAGTGAGGGATAGAGACACCTGTGCTGCGGCTCCACTGAGGGGAGCTCACATCTTTAGTGAGGGGCTGGGACACCTATGCGGCTCCTACACTGAGGGGAGCTCACACCTATAGTAAGGAGCGGGGACACCTATGCGGCTCCTACACTGAAGGGAGCTCACACCTGTAGTGAGGAGTGGGGACACCTATGCGGCTCCTACACTGAAGGGAGCTCACACCTATAGTGAGGGGTGGGAACACCTATGCGGCTCCTACACTGAGGGGAGCTCACACCTATAGTGAGGGGTGGGGACACCTGTGCTGCTCCTACACTGAGGGGAGCTCACACCTATAGTGAGGGTGGAATGTTTGAGGGACACCTGTGGGACTTTGCTCCTACACTGAAGGGAGCTCACACCTATAGTGAGGGCGCGGGGATACCTATGCTGTTCCTACACTGAGGGGAGCTCACACCTATAGTGAGGGGTAGGAACACCTATGCTGCTCCTACACTGAGGGGAGCTCACACCTATAGTGAGGGGTGTGGACACCTGTGCTGCTCCTAAACTGAGGGGAGCTCACACCTATAGTGAGGGGGGGGGACACCTATGCTTTTCCTACACTGAGGGGAGCTCACACCTATAGTGAGGGGCGGGGACACCTGTGCTGCTCCTACACTGAGGGGAACTCACACCTACGGTGAGGGGTGGGGACACCTGGTGCTCCGACAATGAGGGGAGTTCACACTTATAGTGAGGGGGGGGAACACCTATGATGCTCCTACACTGAGGGGAGCTCACACGTATAGTGTGGGGTGGGGACACCTCTGCTGTTCCTACACTGAGGGGATCTCACACCTATAGTGATGGGTTGGGAAACCTGTGCTGCTCCTACACTGAGGGGAGCTCACACCTATAGTGAGGGGCGGGGATACCTGTGCTTCTCCTACACTGAGGAGAGCTCACACCTATAGTGAAGGGTAAGGACACCTGTGCTGCTCCTACACTGAGGGGAGCTCACACCTATGGTGAGGGGTGGGGTCACCTGTGCTGCTCCTACACTGAGGGGAGCTCACACCTATAGTGAGGGATAAAGACACCTGTGCTGCACCTACACTGAGCAGAGCTCACACCTTTAATGAGGGGTTAAAGGCACTTGTGCTGCACCTCATACCTGTCCTAAAGGGGTGCTCATACCTGTCCTATATGGGAGCTCACACCTGTCCTAAAAGGAGCTCACACCTTTCCTAAAGGGGAGCTCATACCTGACCTCTAGGGGAACTCATACCCGTTCTAATGGGGAGCTTACACCTGTTTTAAAGGGGAGCTCATACCTGACCTATAGGGGAACTCATACCCATCCTAATGGAGCCACACCCCCAAAATTTCCCTGCCCCTAATGGGTAGATCATATCTGTCCTAAAGGCGATCTCATACCTGACCAATAGGAGATCTCATACCTGACCTCTAGGGGGGCTCATACCTGTCCAATAGGGGAGCTAATACCTGACCAATAGGGGATCTCATACTTGTCCTAAAGGGGAGTTCATACCTATCCTAACGGGGAGATCATACCTGACCTATAGGGAACTTACACCTACATTAAAGGGAAACTCATATCTGTCCTAAAGGGGAACTCATACCTGCCCTAAAGGGGAGCTCATACCTGCCCAAAAGGGGAGCTCAAACTTGTCCTAAAGGGGAGCTCATACATGTCCTAAAGGAGAACTTATACATTTAATAAGGGGAGCTCATACCTGTCCTAAAGAGGAACTCACACCTGTATTAAAGGGGAACTTAAGACCTGTCCTGAGAGGGTCTGACACCTGTCCTAAAGGGGAACTCAAACCTGTACTGAGGGGAACTGACACCTAGAGTGATAGGAACTGGTACTAAGAGGAGCTCACACCTAGGGCCACATGTATGAAAACTGTCCAGGTCTAAAACTCACTTTTTTGGCCATAGCAACCAATCACAGCGCCCCTTTCATTTCATATAGTGCTCTGGAAAAAAGAAAGGGGCGCTCTGATTGGTCACTATGGGTAACAAAAAGAGTTTTAGACCTAGACAGTTTTCATACATGTGGCCCCTAGAGAACTCAAACCTGTACTAAGACAAAATCATACCGGTCCTGCGGAGAGCTGACGTCTGTATTAAGAGGAACTCACACTTGTACTGCATCAAGACAGCGGTGGCATTTTTCCAATAAACACCCTGAGGTCTTACTGACACAGCAGAATGTCACATGACACAGACTCCACATGTATGCTCTGCCAAAATCCATGTGTATTCCCTCAAAATGCATGTTCCATAACAAGTTAATGGGAATCTGTGTTCATACTGTGAACTACAACCAAAAAGAATAAGTGACCTATTATTTACGCAGTTTCCACCCAGATTCTGCAACTGAATCCACATGACTTAGGACATTGAATGGGGCTAATCTACACCCATAACTGCAGCTAAACCCACCACCTGTAAAGTCAAAATATGCCGCAGAAATCCAAGGGTATCTTGAACAAAGCCTAAAATTCCCAATAAACACATGAAAATTTGGTCTTTACCTCTTGTAGAAATTTCCATAGTTGTTTTTCAATTTAGCTAAAGATTAAAAATGTAGAACAAAAATTGAAAGCTGTTTTTCAAGTGCTAATGGGGTTATGAGTGCAGTGGCACTATACATCCCAGTGTAGCTGCCTTAACAGGCAACTAAGGGTATGTGTATACCACCTGTTTTTCATGCAGATTTTATAATGCAGAAGCTGATTTGACATGGATTTTGACATCTTGAATTTACAACACAGAGTTTTAAAAGACAGCTCAATGGAACTTGATATGATCCACTCAAAAACAGCTGGACACAGATTTTCAGCCTCCAATTGACCTTAGTGACAGGTGCAGCATGAAGTACTCACTCGTCACTTCTTTTTTTTTTTCTGTGATGCGGATTTAAAATCCACATTGGAAAAAATCAGTGCATTGAGATGTGGATTTTCCATTGAAATCAATGGAAGTGTTTTTTTTTGCACAGATTCTATTGTGAATTCCACATCAAAATCCATTATATGAACATACCTTTAGGTAAATGCTTCCTTGGGGTACTGTATGTGAAATGGCCTTCGGTTTGTCTTCCCGCAGGTGATTCTTGGAGATAAACAGGTGAATGTTTAATCCATATTTTCATAAAATTTCATGTTTTTTAACCACTTATGTTCACAGGGATTTTTATGTCATATTTGTTTTTTCCTCCCCAATTTACAACTTTTTTAATTTTCCCCTCTACTTAGATGTATGAGGGCTTGTTTTTTGTGAGTATTTTAGTGGTAGCATTGATCGTACTATATACCATAATATATTTGGAAACCCCACCCCCAAAAAATTATTTGTGGAGTGGAATTTGAAAAAACGAGGTTGGGCCGTTATCTGTATTCTGCAGATCAGTGTAAGTCCCATGATACCAAATTTGTAGCGTTTTCGTTATAATGTTATATTATAGTAGATCGTACTTTTACAGATGCAGTCATACCAATTAAGTTTAACTTTTATTTTTCTTCTAAACTGGGTGTTTGAATGTTTAATATGTTTTTATTTTCTTTATTTTTAATTTTTTTTTATTTTTAGTCCCCCTCAAAATATATGCTGAAAAGCACATGCAACCAATACATGGAGGAGCAAAGTTTCAAGAACACGGCATCAATGTCCATAGCTACGATTAAGGATTTCTTTCCGAAATGCGTCAGCAGCGGACATTGATGCCTTGTTCTTGAAACTTTGCTGCTCCATGTATTGGTTGCATGTGCTATTCAGCACATTTTTTTTAATGATTGTTCCGAATAAAATTAGTTTTTCATTCATTGATATGGTGGATATGCAGCGGGTTTAACTGTTGTTCTCCATTCGTAAGCTATAAGCTCTATCTTGCCAGCTGGACAATTAAGAATAAGGTCCATCAGGGGAGGCAATCGCTTGTATACTGTTCAGAAATACTCATATGTTGCAGAATAGATAGAAGATAAGGTTCTCCTATTAAACCCAGCGAATAGGAGTGGAAAGAGACATCCATTAGGCACCCCACTGCATGGCAACCTGTGGGCACTGTGCTGCACAATTGTGTGTGTGGGGGGTGGGGAGGGGGAGTCAGGGTAGCAATCAGTGGCTGCAACAGACCACAGTCTCATTTTCTAATAATTTGGTATCTCCGATTCTGGCCATTAGTTGCAGGTCCTGACAGTAATTAACAGCCATTACCTGCCAAGTATTGAATGGGTTCAGCAAGTTAGCCCGGTCCATACAACCCACCCGACGCTATGTTGCCAAGATAGAGCAAATGGCGGTGTTATAAGATCCTGTCGTCTGCATATTTGAATGTGATCTGCGTATACCTATGAAGATCATGTTTATATACTGCAGAATATTAAGCAATGCATCAGTTTACAAAATTAAATGTAGGCTACAAAAAATACATAAATAACTGCAAAGAACTACAATATACCTACAAAAACACAATGTAAGGCTATGTTCACACGGCTTAAAGTGGGATGGATCTCGCCCCATTTTTCGCGGCGTACTGCGCTAAATACGGGGCGAGATACGTTCCAGACATTAGGGTAATCCACAGTTCTCATAGAGAACTACGCTTTACATCTCCTCTCCCTGCTCGCACATAACGCTGAGCAGGGAGATAAGTGACATGTCAATTATTCACGGCGTATACGCACCATAAATAATAAATGTCTATGGGGCCGGCGGGCTGCCGGCCTCCCTGCCCGCCCCGTCCCTGCTCCCTAGCACATGGCGTAATTGCGGGCGAAATATGTCCCCGCAATTACACCGTGTGAACATAGCGGATACGAGTAATGCGGATAAAAACAAATAACATACATAATGCATATAATAGCACCCATACAGGAAGTGCATAAATGGAAATATCCCAATGTGCCTAAGGGTATGTTCAGATGATGAGTAAAATTTACTGGGATTCTACCGTTGTACAACAAGTATTTCATGTGGATTTTGTTTGGTTTTTTCCAGCAGTTTCGGTGGATTCATGGTCAGGATACAAGTTTCATTTTTTCCTAAGGGTTTTGGAAGCAGATCTGCATCCAAAATGACCTACAAACTTTTTTGACGCGTTTTACACAAGGTTTTCAGTCATCCCTATTGATCTCAATAGTAAATCTTTCATGTGGAATGCGATGGAAGTATTTTTTACTATTAAAAGCTGACTGACAAAATATGTGTTCTATGAGCTAGAACTCGTTTTTTCTATTGAGGTCAATAAGGATGATTTACTTTCGGTTTTAGACGAGTATTTCAAGTTGGAACCCATGTGGATTCCAATTTGAAATAGCAGTCCTCGACTTACACCTTTCTGACTTGCATCTGTCCCCTAGTTACAAACGGAGACTTATGGGGCATGCTGGCACTTGTAATTCCATGTTCCACAGCAGATAGTAGCCATGGAATGACAAGTTCCAGCATGTCACAGCAGCACATGAGGTGAAAATGAGGTGAAATCTTCTTAACAGGGGCACAAACAGCATAACAAGTGTAAAAACCCTTCCCTGCACTATCCAAAACTAAAAAGAAACCTCTTGTGCTGGTGTTAAATTTAATAAATGTACCTGTTCCGACTTACATACAAATTCAGCTTAAGAGCAAACCTACAGTCCCTATCTTGTTCGTAACCCGGGGACTGCCTGTACTCATCGTGTGGATAGAGCCTATGAGCATCGAAAAATTACATAAACTCACAAAAGGTGCTCCGAACGGCTTACAATAAAGTAATAAAACATATAATAACAGCAAAGGTTACAGACCTTAGCACATACACCTATCACGCCACCACACACATATTTCACCCAATGCTACCTCTGTGGGAATGATGAAGCATTGGATGAAATGTGTTGGGGTGTTAGTCTTAGTGCTTGTCCCAACAGCAAGAATTTTCAGTTAGATTTACAGACGGTTTTCGGATTTGAAAACCATCTGAAAACCGACTGTCAACATTTTAAATTGATTTTAATAGAAAATCCGTGCAGCAGTCCCCACTGCACAGATTTTCCGGTGGACAGTTTTGTTCACTGCCAGCATTCCTAAAAACTTAGAACATGTTCACTCTTCCGCCTGGTTTTCAGGCAGAACATGAACATGTGGGTGTGAAGAGGAACGGCTTGAATTTGCAAATCGAGGACAAAAGCTGTCCCCTTACGTGCCAAAAAAGACCAAATACCGGTCAGAATCCGACCGGTATTTTGTCTTTGTCATGAGAATGCAACCTTAGGCTAGGTTCACACGTCTTATCCACGGCGTGATTGCGGGGACAGATTTCGCCCGCAATGACGCCGTGTGCCGTGTAGCGGGGTGGGGAGGGGCGGCTGCTCGCCGGCCCCATAGACTTTCATTATCCACGCGCGTATCCCGCCGGGATAATATGCATGGGCCTTTTCCCCCCTCGCCGAAATACGGCAGCGTAGAGAGGAGACGGGAAAAACCCTAGTTTCACTATGAAACTTTTGAATTACCGTAATCACTGGGACGGATTTCAGCCGTATTGAGCGCAGTACAGCGCGGAATACGGGACCAAATCCGTCCCAAAATAAGTCGTGTGAACATAGCCTTATGGTCTGTACCCTTTGTTGCCTTTATTTGTTTTATGTACACAGTGTTTTATTACTTATGTTTATGTAGGCATTTGTGAGCACCTTATGTAGGTTTATGTTATGCTTCAATGCTCCATTTTAGGCATATACTATATACTTACCTTTTATATGGGTGCTGTTATTTGCATTATTTATTTTATTATTTGTGTCAACTTTTAATATGTTTAATTTCAAATTTCTTTTATCTTTTACTGTTTTTTGTGGGAAACCCTTGCAGATTAGATATGATGTATGCAAATAAAGCACTGGTAAGTGACCACATACCACAGAACAAATTGTTAACCCGCTTTTTGAATTCTGTTTATTTTCTCACTATTTTAGTTCGTATTTTATTTAAACCTGGGACTACACTGATGGAACAGAGGTGCCAGAAATATCACGTGTGTCTAAGCAAATGAAAAATAGAGTGAGCACACAAAGTGGGAGCACACCCTCGCACGGGAAAGAGGGGGTTCAGGTTCCCCACATTACTAGTTAAAAGTTTCCCCAAGGCAGTTTTCCACTTTGGAGGATATGGAAGATATTGTAGAATAAGGAAAGCTAAGGTTTTAGGATATGTGACTTTTAAAAACAACCAGTCTTAATCATCGAATTTCAGTTTCCCCCTGTTTCTCCAAAAAAAAGGCTTCCCCCCCGATAATAAGCCCTAGGGAAATTTTTAAAGGGTTTTTGGATTAGGTTTGAAATATAAAAGAAATTTCCCACAAATAAGCCCTAGTTTTTGGTAAAATAAGCCCTTTAGTTACCAAAAAAAAACCCCCAAATTTTTCAGGGGGAACTGCTGAGAAAGTAAACATGCACCGGGTTTTCCCCCTCGTGAGCCTCCTTTCCGACAAAGAGCCAAAGACAAGGTTGCAGTCCTCCCTTCTCCTCCCCCCCTTCAAAAGACCCCTTTCCCTGGGCTTCCTATGTTTTAAAATTTAATTACAGCGGTGACTCTTCTCCCCCTCCCCCTTAAAAGGCTCCGGGGCATCCTATGTTTTTAAGGGAAAACTACAGGGGTTTATCTCCCCTTCCCTTTCCTCTTAAAACCCCTCCGGGGCCCTTCCATTGCTTTAAGTATTTTACAGCGGGTGATTCCCCTCCCTTTTCTTAAAAGCCTCCTGGGTTTTCTTTTATGCTTTATTTTACTACAGCGGTTTCCCCCTGCCTCCTTTTGGGGCCCCTCCGGGGTTTCCTTTATGCTTTTGTATTTTCCCGGGGTTTGATCTCTCCTCCTCCTCTTAGACCCCTCCGGGGGTTTTCCTTTTGCTTTAAGTATTTACAGCATTTGATTTTCCCTGCCTCCTCTTAGATGCCTCCTGGGCATCCTATGCCTTAATTGTTACAGCGGTGATCTCTCCTGTCTCTGGGTTTACTGCCTAATCAGGGCCTAAATGCGTTGCCAACCAGGGTCATTTATTTGCCCTGCTGCAGAAAACTCCGGGAAATCCCTGTGACAAAAAAAATTTATTTGGGGGTTTTCCCCTTGGGACCCTTTCCCAAAGCCCTTTCCCCTTTCAATTTGCAGGGCATTATTTTAAATTGCACCCTTAAACAACACCCCAAAAATTAGGCCTAAAATTTGGCCGGGCTGAAACCCTTTAAATTTTTCTTTTTAAAGTGTTTATTTTGAAAAAAGTTTTGTCCAAAAAAATTTGTATAGTTAAAACTTTAAAACAAATTTTTATACTTTCCCCCCAACCATACGTAAATCGCTGCACCCAAAATTTTGAAAGGAGAAACCCGAAGGAAATAGTACAACCCTTTTTACACCAGCATCAGGTTTGTTTCCTTTTTTTTTTTTTTTCAACATGGATTTTTTATTGATTTTATTGATTTTCTAACATAAAATAAACCAAGCATGAGACATTGCATACATAAAGAGATGTGGTAGCGTACATGCTTAAACAAAGAAAACACTAAGGGCACGTTCTCACGGCCCCCGGAAAAATCCCGGTCGGTTTGAAAACCCGGGTACTTGTCGGGTTTTGCGCCCGTCCCCACCGGCGCACAGGGGGGCTTTTTCCCGTGATGGCGGAGAAAAGCCCTCCCCCCCCCCAAATTGGGAGGTTTTTCATATTCCGTCTGGAAACCGAGGGGAAAGGCCCCGTGCGGGTGGGTACTCCCGAAACGGGTTTTCCAAAAAGGAAACCATTGTGTATTTTCGGTTTTGAAAAAACCGCAAACCGGCGGGAAAAAACCCGTGCCTTGGGGGACATGCCCTAAAGTCAAGTTATTAAAAAATAAAAAAACATAAAAAAACCCATGGGAAAAAACTACTACGTAAGCTGTGAACTAAAAGGGTCATAAAATGTTATCAATGTTGTACGGTTTATGCACGTAAAAAGTCAGAGTATTCTTGTGCCTTGCCTTGTAAGTAATAACCTTCTATGCAAATTCAGGGAAAAACGGAATTGAAAGAACATAGAAAGGAGAGAAACGGATCTAAAAAAATCTCATTATTTCTTTTGGCATTATTTTAGATAAAATTTTGGAAAAAGATTGATTCTGTCCAAACCTTCCAATCCTCCCTAATCTTAGAGACTTTATGTGGGGGAATCACTAGAGAGGTTTCGCATGAAAGAAAAAATTTAAATTTTATGAAGGAACTTGTTTATGGACATAGTAGGGGAGATTTCCCAATATCTGGCTATATTTAAACCTGAAGCTGGTTGTCATGTAAAAGGGAGGTCCCAGTGGGGCCCCTAACGGAAACCCCGGGCCCATGTCCCTCCCACTTGACGTGCCCCCCTAGGGGGGCAGACGGCAACTGGGGGGCCCAGTCCCAGGCTGTTTAGAGTGCCGGGGCCGTCAGGAGGAAGAATAGTCATACAGTCTGGGTCAATACCAAAACGGGAACGCCAAAGCCACAAATCAGAACCAGAGGAATAAACGTAAACAAGCTGAGGTCAAAAGCCAAAGGGAAAGGAAAGCACAAAAATCAGGAGACAAGCCGGGGTCAGGAGAACAAGCCGAGGGTCGGGTAAACAGATAACCCAAAACACAATAACCGAACAAAAACACAGGGTAGCCGGGAAATTTATCACAGGCGCAGCACCCAGCCTTCAGGGATTTTTAAAATGGGATTCCTGGATACCGCCCCGCACTGATTGGAGCGGCCTCCGGGTCCTACTTTGGCTGGTGCAACTCGCCCCCTGTCAGGATGGCTGGGCCCCCTGTCACTCACAGAGTTGTCAGCAGCAGTGTATCAGGTGGTTTGTGCATCAGCTGCTGCAGCCTGTAGATCCCTGCAGCCTGAGCACAGCCTAGCCCTGACACTAGGCTTCTTGCTTCAGGCTTTTCCCATCACTAATGGTACCCAACAGGGCTGCCCAATATCACCACTGATATTTATTATGTGTGTGGAACCTCTTGCGGAATTAATTAGGCAAACAGCCGCTATGTCAGGTATGTTGTTGGGGGGGGGGGGGGGGGTTAGAGCATAAGATAAGTCTATTTGCTGATGACATATTATTTACCAAAACCCTGTGCAATCCCTTGAAGCACTTCTCCACCTCCTTGACTTATACAGGCTGCTTCCTTATTACCTGCCTCAATTTATATAAGCCCAACCTAAAAATAAGCCTTATTTGTTTTTTGTTGTGGAAAAACGTGTAATATAAGACCTGTCTTGTTTTTGGTGACGGCTTAAGTATGGAGACTATAATTCACACTAGAATGTGTAACCCTAAGGCGTTTCAGCGATGAACGTTACCTAATCAAGCAGAACAGAATAAGCATTATTTCTTGGAATGACATTTATGTTCTGTCACACATGATAGCAAATACCTGGTTAAGGAAGTCTTGGCCAATTTACCCATTGCACAAACTTGCCCCCCTGGAGGTAACACCATTCACTACATTTGTGCCATTCCTCAGTTATTTTTCCTAGAAATGTAAAAGCTGCTTTGGAATACAAGTACCGTATTTACTAAAATATCAGGAGAGTGGAAAGATCCTCTTTAACCCTTTCACACCACGGTGACTTTTGTTTATGGAGCATTCATTTTTTTCCTTACCATGTTCCAAGAGCCACAACTTTATTAGTTTTTCAACAACAGGGCTGTTTGAGGGTTTGTTTTTTTGAGGGTGAAGATGTGTTTTTTATTGCTGGTGTCACTGACCTACCCTATATTGCACTGAGAAATCAAAAAAAAATTCTTTGTAGCATGGCAAAAAAAAACCCTTAACTGCATCATTTCTGTGGGGTTTTGTTTTATGGCGTTCGCTATGTAGTATAAATGACATGCTATCTGTATACTGCAGATCAGTACAATTCCGTTGATACCAAATTGAAAGAGTTTTTGTTATATTTATGTACTTTTAAAAAGATAAAACCTGTTTTTTTTTTTTAATTTTGCACTGTTGCACTATTTTCTGTGAACAATAACTCTTTGTTTTTCCATCTATTGAGTGAGGGCTAATTTTTTTTGCGGGTTTAAGTGTAGTTTTCTATCAGTAACAGTTGTGAAACGTGACTTTTTGAACACTTTTTACTGCAATTTTTTTGTGGATGCTGTTGGGATCTTTTTTTTTTTTTTTTTACATTATTCACCATGCAGGATAAATTATTTTACATGTTAATAGATCCGACACAGCAATAGCAATGATGTGTTTTATTTTTTTTTATTACTTTACATGTAAAATGGCAAAAGGGGATGTTTTGAACGTTTGATATATTTTTTTAAAACTTTTATTTTCTACTTGTAGTCCCCTCTGAATACTTGACCACTAGAGGACACAATCATTTGTACACTGTTCTGCAATAGTAAGTGAGCCAGCTTCATACCCCCTTACTCGCATCATGATGTAACTGTACATTTGTTGGTAAAGGGGTTAAATTAGCAATCGAAGATTATTTTTACACAGACAGATAATTGCTCATTTGGGGCACCGATCCATTTATTTCGAGTCAGTTGATGCTTCCTAGGCTAAATCTACATGGCAAGTGTCAAAATGGTGTCCAAAATCCGGGGTCGATGGCAAACCCGAGCACAACTCGTCAGAATTTACAACATGTTGCATATTCCGACGGATTTTAAACCCGACGGTAAAAAATCTTTTTCATTGCTGTCTATGCAGCACAGGGTACCGTGGATTTTCGGTGGATTCAAAATATTGAATCTGCCGAAAATCTGACAGTAAAGCTATGCTGTGTAGACATAGCCTAAGAGGAGGTTTCACACTGATCAATTGTCAACCAGTAAATGGCCATACAAATCATAGTTAATCATTTGTTTTTCACTTTCACTGTTCATCATTCTCTGTTTACACAATGTTTTTTGGGCCGCATAGAAAGATGTAGTCACAGGGCCTTTTACCCAGGATAGTTGTCAGAGATGAGCTTTCCTACGAATGTTCGTTCATCCAATATTAAGCCATGTAAAAGGCCCTTTAGCATTATAGGTGCTGCTGTTGTTTCTAGTTGTCCATTCTTCCTCCATCCTCTTGGTTTCATTAGGGAAAAGATCCTCTGTGTAGTCATTGTTATGTTCTTGGGTATCAATATTTGTTCAGCTTTTTAGAAGATGTCCTTTACTTCTTTCCGACAACCCGGAGTCTTTTGACAATAGATGACGCAGGTCCCTAATCTGCAGCGGTGTCTTTTACCATCAAAGTATTGGGATCAAAAAGGGTTGCTGCTCCCTGCACCATAACTGCACTAAGAACAGAACCGTAATGGATAACTAAGTTCCTAGAGCAACCTCTGACCATGGTATGGATCAGAGGAAGCCACTGATCCCGGTCATGGAACTTGATTGCCATGTTCCAGAGGTCTAGCATGATCAAAGGGTACTCCTTCATCTGATCTGGTCACCAGGTTTCCCAGTGACCCGATTAGAACTTTTAGTTACCCTCTACGATCAGCCTTTGGGACCTAGGATGGACCCCTGGGCTTTCCAGGAAGCCTGCTGTTAGGGTACATAAGGCCTCATTTATCAAAATGGTTTAAGAGTAGCATGGTCTTTGTTGTCTATAGCAACAGATCAGCTTCCGTTTATTCAGAATAGCATAAGAAAATTTAATTTGAGCTATGAGCAACAAAGACCGTCTTAGGCTAGGGCCACACAGCATAGAACAAAAGACGTTGGAAAGCTGGCGGCATTTTGTCCTATGCAGGACTGTTGTTTTTGTCAGTATTTGCCCAGAAACCGCAGTCAGTTTTAGTTTTTGACATTGGCCCGTACGATTGGATGTACAGGAAACCGACGGCAAACCGCAAAACTCCGGCAGTGGTTAAAATCAGGTGCCGTATAGACTACAGCGTGGGGTTTTCATTGCTGTCTGTGCAGCACAGTGTACCATTGGATTTTAGGCGGGTTCAAAAAATGTGTAGACATAGCCTTAGTGTTAGGCTGTTGTCATAAATGAAAAAACCTTGAGGTTCTTAGTTCACATGTTTTGATCAAAACTGTTTAAGCCACCTCCGACTTTCAGAGGGACCTTAGTACAGGTGGTCCTACTCTATTTTACCTCTCATTTGAGTCTAATTCAGACTTCTCATTTGGGTCCTCAGACCTCCATAATCCAGAGAGAAAAAAGGCACCAGCTTTAAAAGCATACTGCACTGATTTAGTAACTTGTGGAGGTGGGCAGGGTGCAAAAAAACAAAATGGAGGCAACCATTCCTCCCTGTATTAGTTAAAAGCAATATATGCCAATTGTAACGTTTGGTTCTGCACAAAAAAACATTTCTGAAAAACACAATGTGAACACAGGTGTACACTGGCATGGCTGTGGTACCTATACACGCATTCCAATACCAGTAGCACACCATCAGCAAAAAGGGCTATCAAACAAAACATGGAAACCTGCAAAAAAGCATTATGCTATCTACAATACATGAAAAAATCGTTGAGGTTCTTCGTTCTCATGTTTTGATCAAAACTGTTTAAGCCACCTCTGACTTTCAACGGGAACTGAGATAAATGAGACTCAGTGTGTGTTGCTCTTACAGGGGCCTTTGTCATAGTGACAGTGTATAATATAGTAGCATACTGGAGTATGCTAATACATTATACATTATAAAGTTATAAAAGGGGTGTTCCAGGACATAAGAATTCTCATTTGTCTATTGGGGCATGAGTAAAAATAGAAGATAAGACTCATACTTACCTCCCGGGTGCTCTCGTTGAGTCCCGGCTGCCGGTACCCACATCCCGGGTGTAAGCAGTGAATGATCATCGTTCATGTGACAGCCGCAGCCAATCACAGGCCACAACGTCACCAGCCTTGATGAACGTACCGGCTGCAGGAGTGAATGGAGCATCCAGGAGATAAGTATGAGTCTTATCTTCTATTTTTACTCATACCTCGATGGACGAACGAGCATTCATAGGTTGATAACAGCCCTTTAAATACTTCTCTCTCAATAAGATTAAAAAATATAATAATAATAATAATAATAATAATAAAATAACAACATAGAAAAGTCTGCAAAAAAATAAATGATAAAAGTGAATATTTTATAAATAGGAAAAAAATTTTATCTTACATACAGTACATAAAAAAATTACACACAGCGTTAGTAACCTAAGAAATTTAAAAGGTTATTTAGTATAAAACATGAATGGTATGAAAAAGAACAATTCAGAAAACCATTTTTTTTTTATATTCACAATGCACAAAAAATTTGACTAAATTAGGCAGTAACTTATATGTAGCCTTAAACTACGCCGAAAAAGAGAATTTCTGCCCCATAAAAGCCAGGTCACTAAAAAAATGAAAAAAGTTATGGTGAAATGCAGTGAAGAAAAAATTACAAATGTAGCACAGTAGTAAGGCCTCTTTAGGCCTTGCCATTGAGGGGTTAATGGTTATACATATCAGATGATAGTATTATTGGGCGGATCAATTTACAGACTAATGCATTTCTTTGGAATCAGGTTATTTTTTTAGTAATTGCGGTAGGAATCTGGAAAATCTAGGGAAATCTATGTACCAGACTAAGAGGATATATAGTAAGATATATATTGAGGGGAAGCTTTTAGAAGCTCATGCATTCTCTAAAAGTGTTAGCGTGTCGGTTGCTAGTTCAGATTATTATGATTACCATAATTTACCATTCACAGTAATTGCTGCTGCAGTTTATATCACTCTTTTTAGCTTTAGACATATATCACTTAGGGCCCGTTTACATGGCTGAGGACAAATACCGGTTGGTTTATCTGACTGGTATTTGTCCGGTTTGTGTGCCGTCCCCACGGCCACGGGGTGGACGGCTTTTCTCTGCGAAGCCCTCCCCCTTCCCATTCACATGTTCCTATTCTGTCCGAAAACCGGACCGAAGAACGAACATGCACAATGTTGTTCGGGCAACTGGCGGTTGAAAAACCGCAGGGTGGAAAACCTGTGCAGTGGGGACTGCTGCGCAGGTTTTCCATAGAAGCCCGGTGTGTTCGTTTGTGGACGGTTTTTCAGACGGTCTGCAAACCCGCAAACCGTCTGAAAAACCGTCCGCAAACCCGGGCCGTGGGACATGCCCTTAATCGTTATAGTTCATTAGCCAACCAACCAGATATTAAATCTGTCAGGATTTGGGGGTAAATTGTCTAAAAACATAAACATACAGGTTGCCAAAGCTTCCCTGGAGACACTGTATCTCACTTTTATGATCAAAGAACTGTTTTCATCTATCTGTGCTGTTCTTCTTCAGTTTGAGCAAGATAATCATCATTCTCTCCATATCTTCACCTGAATAGCAAGTAATCTTCCCTCATTTGCACACAGTAATTGAATCACATAGGACAGAGACAGGCTGACCAGTTGGTATGATACCCATAACTTGAACTTAGATGAGAAAATGCTTATGCTATCAGGAGCCTTTGAAATGTAAGTGACTGTGAGCGCTTATCCATGCCTGATTAGCAATGCAAGCGCCTGTTACAATAACAATGGAGTCTGGACACTGATTAGATCTAAGAAAAAGTTTTCAGGTGCCAAGTTTTTTTTGAATGGATTTAGGGTATTTTGAGGTTGCTGAATTAAAAAAATATCCCATTACTTTTGCTGAATTGGTTCTAGTTTTTGAGATAATGGACATCCATGAAAATAATGCATTCCCCCAATGCGATTTGTGTGTGATAACAAATGCAAACATTTTTGGTCAGTGTTTTGACTCTTTAACAGTGTCTTATGTAATCCCATATAATTATAGTGTCAGTATGGATGGAGCAACATCTTTTCTTAGAATTCTGCAGAATGGCACAATTTCTCTGTTACCTTTGGCTTCTTCCATAGTTCAACCAAGAGGAAGGTTGTATACTGCAATGATATCCCAGGAATTGTACTTCAAATGGGACTAACATAATATCGACCAGGAGACTGGTGGCTTTTTATATACAGCTCCATTAGAAGTTTGAAATGTGTTCTCTTGCACAATAGTAAACATTATGCATTTCTTCCCATTGCTCATTCAACAAAACTTAAAGAAGAATATGAAAATGTAAAAGTTGTATTACAGAAAGTTATCATGAACATCAGTGGTTGATTTGTGTTGATCTGAAGAAAGTGAAGTTCTTGCTTGCGTAGCAATCTAGATACACAAAATACCCAGGCCTCATGTGCTTATGGGATAGCAAGGCAAAGCAAGATCATAGGACTAAAGTGTCGTGGCCTACTAGGGAAGAAATTATTGTTGTTATGTTCTAGTACTATATAATAATGAAAACGATACATATTTGGTATTACAGGAATCGTATTGACCTGCAGAATATAGGCGACATGTCATTGATACTAAGCAGTGTATTCCATACATACAATGTGAAACAACCCCATCCCATATAGGCATCACACATTGAATTTATTTCAGTGTCCATCCTTTTAGAGGTGGGGGGTCATGCGAGCATTACAGGTTTATTGTCTACCATCAAAGAATGGCTACTGTTATAGGCAGATTTCTAAAGGGTTTACCTAAAACAAGATTGTGTTCCTGTTAGATTATGTGAACAACAGATAAAAAATTTTTTTTAAAGTTGTAGGTACTCCAGCAATTTTTTTCAGTTTTAGAGTCCATGGAAGGGATAGCACTCCTGTAGTGTTGGTTTTGTTGTCTTTGCCCCTATTCAGAAGATTTCACCTCACTTTCCGTCCCTCATGGAGATAATATTGGTAATGTCCACTTTGTCTTTGTGACTCGATGGAGGCCGAGTGGGGGGATTTTTGGTCTTGTCTTGTATTCCTTAAACATATATCATTTTGACACCAAATCTATAGATTAATATTTATGGTAACTGTCCATGGTCCAGCCATCAAGTGAGATGCTGCAAATGGTAATATTGTAAGCCCATATACACGTGTGACTTTTGGGCCTGGGTTGGCAATAACATAAAAAGAGCATACTGACCTACATTTACTAAGACCGATATTTGTTATACCAGTCAAAGTGGAGGAGATCATTGGAATTATTGGCATTTTGACACCTCAACAAGGCAGAAATCTGTCTAATTTTCACCAGAAATTGTACCATTTTTATTTAATGCACTTATATAAATTTTGCCTAATTCAAGTCTACCATTTCAGAATTGAAAATTAATGAGAAAAGTCACAAATTTTTTAACAATTAATGTGTTGAATTCATTTTAAATGTATTTGTTATTGATATTGGAAAAAGTAAGGCAGGGAAACTCTTTAGACAACATAGGACAGCCTGCCATTACTGAAAACATAAAAAAATTCTAGGACTTGTCTTACATAAAAGATGAAATCATCACATTCTGTTTCCCTTGGTTGTATGGATGTCACTGTAACTGCTTTTTGCTCCTTAGAGAGATTAAAGGGGTTTTATCATTACATCTTTCATAGACTTGAGCTATTTCTATCTGTCTCACTTCAAATCCAGGGGTGAGTCTCCCTTCCCTGCAGGCCTGTATCTCCGTCCAGGAGACGAGTCTCCCCTCACTGAGGACTGGTGAGATTATCATTCTGTGTGAAGCAGTGGAAGGGAGTGGGTGTCACAGCTCTGCAGAACTTTTGCAGTGTTCTCTTGTCTGCAGAGCTGTCACCTCCCTCCCAGGCCGCACAAGCTCCTTGTAACCAGAACACATGCATTGCTGTAAACAGTCATACATACAGCCTGAACTTATGAAACAAATGTGAGGAATGCACACTGCCTCCTCTTCCCTCTGTTATTAGACAGGAGGTAGAGAAGAGTGTATAAGGCTGTTATATGTGGGAAAAGCAGACTGTATAAGGCTGTGTTATATGGAAGGAGAGCAGTGTTTAGAGAGGAAAGTGAATCTAGCAGTTAGAGACTTAGTAATTACCCAGATACTTTACATAGAGTTATCACTGCGAGATGAGAAGCTGAGACAGCCTTCATTATACAAACACAGCCATCAAAGGCAGCTCATTTCACTTTTGTTTTCCACAGCTCAGAGGGCAGTAAGCAGAGAGTGCAGGAAGCCAATCACAGCACAGGGGGCGTTTCCCTTCCAGGGGGCGTGTTCGAACAGGCTGAATGACATATCAGTCAGCCAATCACAGAAAAGGGGGAATGCCCTGTCTAACTGCTGCAGAAATAGCTATAGATGCACAGATTAGCTCATATCTGCTATACTAAGTGACTAAGTGACTTAAGTGATCTTTGTAGTGAGAAAACCCCTTTAAGCTTATCTCCCTCGTCCCATGCAGGGGCAATTGCAAGATTTCAGATGCTTAGGACATATTTATTAGTACTCACAGAAAAAAGGATTAGCAGTAGGAATATAGAAAACCGTCTCACAGATCAAAAGAAAAA